>OX465253.1:9366417-9522314 GCA_949987775.1 Aproaerema taeniolella
CTTAACCATCGAACTCAGATTCTGTCGATTCAATATAAACCGATTGCCTAGTTTTCTCCGCCGATTATGTCTTGGAAGGCAGTGCTTGTCAACCTGTCAGGCCCACGCCTATCTCTCTATAATATCTGAATAATCGAACAATCGTTTCGACTGCTTCACTACACAAGCTTCGAAGAACTGCAATTTGTTTACTTTCATTTGCTTTGTTTATGTAAAGAATAAAATATTTGAATCTAAATATATTTACTTTTTTTAGACATATTTTACCTGTATCTACGGTTTATTACTGTCTAAATGTGTTACTGCTTTTACATGAAATATTATATACAATTCTAGCTTATGAAATACAAACTGAATAATTATAAAAATAAATAGATAATATTTACTTATCCTTTTTAAATAAAAGTTGGAATTATTCATATTTTTAAAATAACTTCCAGATATTTCAGACTCAGGTTGCTATGTACACAAACCGCATTCTTACACTTGGCATTGAATCTCGTTTTATCATCTAGATTTACCTCAGCAGTATCTAGAAATATACCTCATAAACTTGTCTTTAAAGGCCACTGTGAAAGTAGATGTGCAGTATAGTTTTTATAACATCCTTTCTACATTGTATATTATAGTAGATAAAGTAAACTTCACAGCGACGAATAGGTACTGCTTCCGGAAAACTGCACGTCTTTATAATTTTTGATTTTTAGGGACTAATAATATTAACATCCTATTTGAGATTTGTTCTGATTGTATTTTGTCATAAAAGCTGGCAACCGTGAGCGTGGTACAGAAGAAATAGCAGGCCAGAAACAGCAATGAACCGACGTCTACTACTTCCTAGAATGATCGAGCAAGGCTAAATACCACGTTATTTTTTAATCAGTACGCACATTTTATGAAAATTTAACAGACCCGTATTTTTTTGTTTCTACGTTTCATATAAATATTTCAAGCTATATCGTCTGAAGCATGAAAATAAATCAAAATTTTTGTATGGAAAAAAAATTACATCGTCAAATTGACTTGAAACTTGGTAATAGTACTCTTCAACACAATTTATGACACCCGTGTTTCTGCGTTTTACAAAATTCATCCTAAGACGTTAAAAAAGGGTATCAAAATCTGAGAATTTTGAAAAAAATACTTTTTTCAATCAACGTTACTGACACCGTACTTATACAGGGTTACCGGAAATTTGATACATTCCCTTCAAGGGGTTAAAGTAGAGATCATTTGCAACATTTTTTTTTAATTCCTTTAGCCGATAGTTATTAGTTTTTGAGATAGTCGCATTTTTTGTTTTTTTTTTTGCTAAATGACGATTTTTTACAAAAAAAACTGTGTAACTTAAAGAATTTCCTATGGTAATTTTTTTTATGCATAATCTGAAGGCTGATATTTCAATGGTTCCTAGTGATTATAATAAGCTGAATTAATACCAATAACCTTCATTTTCTGGACTTGGAATCGCGAGAGATTTGGAGGAAAAATCTTTCTAGTGCCACTTTGTCGTGAATTTGTGCAGAATAAATGTATCAAATGTGTCGTGCAGATTACTTAAATAAATGCCTTATTTCACAAGCTTTCGAAAGTGGTATAAATATTTACAAAAAACTTTATAAAAAAAGTTATAACTTGAAAAGGAACTTTCAGAACGGCAGTGGTTTTTTGTACATGTTGACTTTTCTATAACTGGAGAGAAATGAAAATGGGCTAAAACTACACACTACTTATTAACAAACATAAAATTTTAAATCCTGCTTAAAATGCGAGCTGAAGTTCCTGTATATATATAAGAAAATTTGCGTACCGATTCAAAAGTCATACTATATAAAATATTCAAATTAGGTCTAACAAATGTTATAAATAAGAAAAAAAATTTGTAGTGCCCCAACGGGGTTCGTGTATGTGCTTCATTGATTGTAAAACATCTTTATACAAAACTCAAGATACAAGAAGGATTTTGAATTTGTATTTGAACAAACAATATTTAATTTAAAAGAAAACACTTTTGATAGTTCTTGAAACCTAATGCAGTTCCTGTGATGTTCTATAAAAGAGAGTGCACTAAAAACGTCATAAAAGTTGGCAACAGAAACAAGCAATGCAAGCTATGAATCATATTGCATGATATCACGGTCTCCCAGCCCTGAAATGAAGTCCACGTGGCCTTAACACGTATTTTGTTATTATTAGAACTAACCTGTAATTACTAACAGGGCCCCGATTTTGTAACTTAAGTTGTGTGTCGATGGAACGGAGGCCATTTTTTCTGTCCAGGTGGCGAAATTGAGAACTATATTTAATTTTCATATAAGTAATTGCTGACTAGCACCGTTACCGCTAACCGAACGTAAAGTTGCAACCTCCCTAGCAACTGAAAATTCAGTTGGCGGTGGCGCCACCAGTCAAAGCAGCCGTCGTATTTTACCACCTGAACGGATAAAATGGCTACCATTCCATCGACACACAACTTACGAGTATATTATTGAATCGGGGCCCTGATGTTATGCGTGAATGCCTCATTGGCAATTAAATTTAATTAAGCTTAAATTTTGATTAATGAAGAACTGTCAATGTGGATCCTTCTGCGTAATATATCAAAGATATCGGTATTGTATAAGACACGCAAGTCACTATTACAAAAAAATTGTACAACCAACACACTATTGCAGAAAAACTCATATATACACTCATATTATAAAAAGGAAAGATTTGTATTTTTGTATGCATCGAATTAACTTGTAAACTACTGAACCCATTTCAAAAATTCTTTCACCATTAGCATGCTACATTATCCCTGAGTAACATAGGCTACATAATTTTCCCGAATTCCCACGGGAACGAGGTACTAGTGGAATGCTAGTACCTAATTAAATTCAGTCTCTGTAATTTGGTCACAATTGAGGAAATTAAAATTGCAAGCGAAAGGTTTGTACATAAATTATTACCTACTACAAACAAAAGTTCGATTTTTATTAAACCAACAAAGCTTTGTCTTAATTTACTTTTTTTGTAGGTAAATAAAAAAAATGTGCATATTTTCTTCAATTTTTACCATCCCCAGAGTCTCTACACCAGTCTTTCCCAACGTGGGCGATAACGCCCCCTTGTGGGCGCTGCAGGCCTAAAGGGGGGCGGTAAGAGACCCAGAAAAAAAAGGGGGCGTTGTGTAGGGCTTTGGGGTCGATTTATAATTTCATCTACCTAGCTAGGAAGACTCTTAGACACCGACTGAGCTCTCGACTCTCGACTACATCTTGTGAACATCAACTAATATTAATTAAGATATAGCTCAAACTCGGTTCGATATAATAGACCGTGGGCAATCATGTTTTAACAAGTTTTTGTTAAATAATCCGATTTGTACATTCCTGTATCAATCGGCTGGTTCTATAAACTTGTTCTTGCTTGTCGAGTACGATTGGGCGTCGAATGAGATAAACGAGTTTATGCACGTTTGTCTTATTCCTGTTGGTGCGTGCTGCTTATGCAATCCTATATAAACGACGTAAATTTATTTTATTTTCATTTGCGGTTTCGCGCATAATAGATAAGCAGTACTTCATTATAACACTTACGTATTTCTCAAAACAAAAAAATGTCGGAAGTAAAAAAGAAGAGACGGCAATACTCTGCGGAATATATTAAATTCGGATTTATTGAAAATCCCACAAACCCGTCGTCGCCTTTGTGTCTTCTATGTCTAAAAACATTTTCGAACGAAGCAATGAAGCCTTCAAGACTGCAAGATCATTTGAATAAAATGCATCCAGATAAGAAAGACAAGAATGTAGCATATTTTCAAGACCTAGAGAAGAAGCATAATACTCAGCCAAGTGTATCAAAACTATTTTCGGCGGCTGCTAAGCAAGATGACGACGGACTTCGAGCTTCGTACAATATACCTTTGTTAATTGCTCAAAAAGGCAAACAACACAACATCGGAGAAGAGTTAATTTTGCCAGCAATAAAGGAAGTAATAACTACTGTGCTTCATAAACCGGCCGCAGATATTATCCAAAAAATTCCTTTGAGTAATAATTCTGTGCAAAGACGAATTGATGAAATGGCTGAAAACATTGAAGAATCATTGTGCAATCATCTGAGGACTAGTCAATTCTCAATTCAGCTCGATGAGTCCACTTTACCAACTAATGAAGCGTTGTTGCTATCTTACGTGAGGTTTATTAAAGATGAGAAAATACGTGAAGAACTATTGTTTGCCAGAAATTTGGAGACAGATACAAAAGGCGAAACCATATTCAATACATTGGAAAAGTTTTGTGAAGAGAAAGAGATTCCTTTGAAAAATATTATATAAGTTGCTACGGATGGCGCTCCGGCTATGACAGCGTACCTAAAAAATAAGGCTTCATAGCGTACCTAAAAAATAAAATTCCAGATGTCCTTGCTATACATTGCGTTATTCATAGACAACATTTGGTTGCTAGAAACTTAAGTGAACGACTATTTCAATCACTGCAATATGTCATCAATAAAATCCGTAGCAGCTCTTTGAATGATAGATTATTTCATCAGCTTTGTGTTACTAATGACGAAGATTTCAACCGTTTGTTGCTTCATACTGAAGTTCGTTGGCTGTCAAGAGGCAATTGTCTGATTCGATTTTATAACCTGTTTGACTCTGTGATAGAGTTCTTGGAAACTAAAGATACAGAACTGCGCAACAAGCTCATAACATCAAAGAATGATATAGCTTACCTACATGACAGACCTGTATAAATTGTTCAACGACGTGAACCTCCAACTGCAAGGCGATGAACTAAATTTAATTAAAACAAAAAATGTCGTTGCTGCTTTCGCAGCCAAACTGCTTCTGCACAAAAAAAATATGGGCAGACGTGAGTTTCACAATTTTCCGAATTTATCAGTATCCTGCAGTAACGACGACTTGTTTGCCTACTGCCAACATTTGGAAAACCTCCACATTGACTTCACCGAACGATACCAGGACATTTTAAACTTGGAAATACCAGACTGGGTGTTGGATCCATTTTCAAATGTCAACATAGCAATGTCACCTCAGCTGGAAGAAGAACTTATAGAATTGACAACAAACGAAGAAATAAAAATCAAGTTCAAAAATGGATATCAAGAATTTTGGCTACAAAAACCGATCCTGCAATTGTACCCTGGATTGTGGTCAATTGTTCAACGATTCTTGATAGCATTCCCATCGTCATATTTGTGTGAACGTGGATTTAGTGCTGTGGCAACGCTGCTTACTAAAAAGAGAAATCGTTTGCGTGTTACCGAACGTGGCGACTTGCGGCTGTTTTTGAGTAAATTGGAACCTGATATCAACAAACTTATTGAACAGCATCAGATTCAACCTTCACATTAGTTTTTATATAAGAATTGATTATGTTTGTTTTATTTTCAATAAAAGATACTCTGTCCGAATACTATAAAGTTGCGTTTCAATAATCAGTTATAAGTACTTAGCGGTTTTTAAGTATGTTTAAAAAGGGGGGCGTTAAAAAATAATTTATTCTTAAAGTGGGCAGTAGACAAAAAAAGGTTGGGAACCCCTGCTCTACACGAAACATAATTACAGATCAAATTGGACATCTCTTTGTAACTAAAGGAAACGCCGGCTTTGACCAGTTTTAAAATAAAACGTAAAGCAAACGCTCCCTTTTTGCTTAAAAAAGCCCTCTCCTTTTTAATTTTCCCTTGAAACTAGATAAGAGCTAATTGAATCGTTCTTTTGTTCGTTCCAGGAAACATTACACTTGTTACTTTTTTGAATATAAATTAACGAAATCAATAAAATGTGGGGTGGGGGGGGGACTTCAAATTAGTCATCGAAACTTAAGGGGATGTTTCTACCCATGAAACTGAACAAATTTTACCAAGGAACACTATTAAATTCTCATGAAAAAAAAAACGATTTCTCATCCTGAGGCAATCAGCTTATTGCTCAAGTTGTATGGAAAGACGAAAATATTTTTCATATATCGTCCTATGTTCCTTGGAGAACGTTGTTCAGTTTAGTGGGTTCATTCACATGCTTAATTATCGCTAACTATTTTAAAGTCACCCAATACAATGTTATTTATTAGATGTATTTTGGCGACTCCAGCCAAAACTCACAAGAACTACTCGCCAGTATATCATTAGTCAACATTTTATTAACCCCGAGTTTAAAAATAAAGGAGAGGTAAGTA
This sequence comes from Aproaerema taeniolella, assembly GCA_949987775.1. NCBI lineage: Eukaryota > Metazoa > Arthropoda > Insecta > Lepidoptera > Gelechiidae > Aproaerema > Aproaerema taeniolella. Next base: position 9,372,612 of record OX465253.1, read on the forward strand.
AAATTCTGTTGGTTTTTCGTTGGAGCTTCGGATCATTCGTGGTTTGAACCGCGGTGGTTTGAGTCGCCTGATTGACCTATCTTTTTCACTCGGTTCCGGTGCTAAGTTTAAGTTCAAGGAGACAACATCTGCGTTTTGTTTTGGACGCTAAGGTAGGACTTGTCAATATTTATAGCAATCAAATTAGAAGTAATTAGTTTATATTTTATTCGTATTCTGTTATATTTTGAAAAAATCCTAGCAATACAATGACTGAAACCTAATTTTTTTCTGACAAAATTCGACAGCATCAATCAGTGATGGATGAATCACTTGAATTAAGATAACACACGTGTTTTCGGTGAGAATCATTTTCCGATCGGGAAACATTTCAGGTGAGCTGAATCTCTGCGCTTACGCAGCGTAGGCGGGCTACGATCCCGCCAGTAAGAGACTGGCAACCACGCCGCTCGCACGAAACAGACGCCGCACAAGGTACAGGCACATTAAACTAGCAACTGCAGCTTCTCATAACCTCAGCACTAATGAAACGCTTCAAAAAAATGTAATTTTCATTGTATGTTCACCTGTCGACCTCGACATCCATGACTAACTTCACGAACAAGGTGTTACGAAAATAATTCGCCATGACTTCATGTGACTGAAATAACCTGCTTTTTGCGGAACGAGACTGTGCGTTCGTTATGAAAACACTCTAATGCAATGCTCTGTCGGATCATTATCGATATCGGTTTGTTAGTAGACACATTCATATAGCTTGGTACCTAATACAGTCATTGACAATGAAATGTAAACTGATTTATTGTCTTTTAGAAATGAGTGAAAATAATTAGTTTTATCAGTAGTGAATACATTTAAACCGTTTCCAAAATATGATACGAAAGTAATATTTACTGGCAATTTGGATTGTCCACGGATTATTTTCAACCTTGATGACGGTATTGTTAACCTTGTTCCTCTATAAACACGCGTATTCGTCTCACAACTATTCCAAGCACCACTTTATTACCGGACTTTGCTGACGAAATTGCTCGTTACAAAGTTTTTCATAGCTCATAGCTCTATACTTACTGTTATATTGAAGAAAGATTTCATGTTCTCTTACAATAGTTTAATGACAGAAGAGATTTTAAAAGATTCAAAGGTTTGTCCTTAGAAGAAAACAGGTTAAGTAGTAATTAATAGGTTTACAGGTTAATTAATGAGTTTGGAACTATTGCAATTAATTATAACGGCTTTAAAAGTGCTTTAAAAAATATTTATTACGCACGTAGCAAAGAGTCCAGAACGAAAATAGATGATATCTCTCGTCGTCTACTGTTATATATCGTAGCTTCGTGAGCATGGAGAAAACCAACTGTTTTTTCACTCCCACGCACATTCTGTTACACAGAAACCGCTAAAATATTGTTTAAAATGCAACTAAACGTTTATTTTAAGATGAAAAGGTGTATTTGATTAAAACAAGATAAACCGCGTCTAGACACAAGGTTACCACATAAAATTGAAACCGCAACAAACATTTTAATAATGAGATGTCTCATAACATAAATAAAGCAACCACACTGTACCTCAGATGAAAGTGGTTCTGTACATTTTCTCATTTCCGTATTTCTTGCTGTAACGAGTCTGTTCGTTTGGAAACTGTTGGCTGGAGAAAGTAAATAATGCGAGTATATTTTCGCGCTGAAGCTCGGATGAAGCAACAAGTCCGCAAATACTGGAGTGCGCCGCTTCCGCCACATTTCGCAATGAACTCTGCACACAGATAAATCAGGATCCCATTCTTAAAACTGTTACTCAAAGCTTAAACTAAGTAGCCAACTTGCTACAAATGAAAATATATTTTACGGGTTTAATTAAGCTACCTGAATAAAGCATATTTTTTGTTTTTGAAATAATTGTCTTAACACTGTTTTGTGGTTAAAAAAAACTTTAGTCCAGTTAGTTAAATTTTTTATATAACTTGAGAATAACATTACGAGCATTTCCTTAATACGAATATGAGAGTTGCGAATGGGTTCATTGTGAAAAGTTGTTCAGTTTTATAAACGGAATTGACCTCTAAAGTTTCTTAAACTATGCCAAAGATTAATCGGAAAATAATTTTAACATTCGACTGAAATACGAGCATTTCCTTTTAATGTAATGGTAAGCTGTTTAGTAAAGTTATTACAAAATGACGTGAATATACAACTTTCTTCCTTTTCCACGTGGAATGTGTAATATTGGAACTTATATCATAGAGCTCTCTGCTCGACTATTGTAGAAATATGTCATTGTTGTTGGCATTTCCTCGTGTAATGAAAATTGTAATGTAAGTTACAGGTTATAATACGTTACCTGTATGTAATAGTATATTGTGCAACTCGGGAATAAAAGACGGATTTTAAGCGAGGGCCAAAGTTGGATCACGAGCAAATGAAGGATTCTAAATTATAAAATTAATACAATGAAACGACCACTAAAAATAAAATAAAAAGTTAAAAAAAAGGAATCGCTTGATCGGTAAAACAAAATCAATGCAGAATATCTGAAAACAAAACTGTTATCTATATACTAATATTATAAAGAGGAAAGATTTCATTGTTTGTTTGTTTGTTTGCATTGAATAGGCTCCGAAACTACAGGACCGATTTGAAAAATTCTTTCACCATTAGAAATCTACATCGTCCCCGATGGACATAGGCTACATAATTTTCCCGAATTCCCACGGGAACGAAGTCCCGGGCGGAATGCTAGTAGTTAGTTAAATTGATTAACGCGGAAAATTTGTTATCCGAATTGCAACAGATTCAAAACATCAAACAAAAAGACAATTGACGATGAGTATCCTTGAATCGGATAGAGTTCCCTATTCCCGGCTTATTACGGAAGCCGACCCAGTACAAGGTAAAAGCAGATGTTTACCTTTATTTTTGGATTCGTGGAATGTTTAGTTACATCACTATACAATGCCTACACCTAGTTCTTGTTTATTTTACAAAAAGATATAGGTCTCTAGCAACTCCCTCATTGCGTCCTGTTTGGTAACCAAAGTCAAAGTGAAAATTTGCTTCATTTCATAGAACATTCAGGATGCTACTTAAAGTAGTGAACCTAAGTCAAAGTAGTAACCCTAAGTTTTGCTTACTCATTTACCCTCTAAACTTACTGTACTTGTTTCAGTTTCCGATCGGGGAAAACTTAAGCTGAGGGCCGAATAATGTAAAACATTTTGATATAGAAGAAAAAACCTGGTGGTAATAGTTAAGACAGCCCTTCGGGATTATACATATAAAATAGTAGATTATGCAACGAGGGAATAAAGTAGTGTATTAGTCACGAGCGCTATATTTAACCCCGAGCACGAGGGATTCTAGGGTTAACTCACGAGTGAAGCGAGGGAGTTACAGAGTTAACTCTACTTTATATAACCACTGCGGGGCAATAAACATTACTACAATTAGAAACAATTAGTAAGTTTCCAATAATGAAATTGAAACTGGGAAAACAACACAGCGAGCGATTTGCACTTTAGCGCATTTTTTCTTTTTGATTCGGTAGTGGCCAGTTCGATTTTCAAATATCTTCTTGGTGCAGGTTTCTATGATAAATTTTCATGCTAATTTTGACGTGTGGTCAGGGGTTGCAAGTTGGTCGTATAATTCAATGTCAATTGCATTCCAAATTTAAATATCATAATTGCCCGGCGGGTCATAATGAAATTCAGAACAATATTATGACCCGGCTAGACCGTGGGGGTTTAATGACTTACTTTAGGTTAGATTTTCATGACACATAATATGGAACTGACGAGCAGGTGTTATAAACCATATTATAAGGTGATTTTTAAAGTTAGCGAAACTTTAGTAGCTGATTCTCCCCATTAAACTAAACAACTTTCCCCATTAATAATTTTGACTTATCGCACAAGGCAATCATGACAATTGTTCAGTAAAAAAAAAACTGATTCACATCCTTTCGCAAACTACATAATTTAAAGTAACCCAATATAGAGACGATTGTATCCGAATTTAAAGAAATCGCGACACAGGTTTAAAATTTATAAACAATTGTTGATTTAACAAATATTTATGACGGAATAAAGCGCTAAAAATACGCCACGAAAGAGAGAAGTTGTTTACGTCTTTCGTCGTTAAAAGATCATCGGACGCGCACGAGGGACATTGTCAACCTAATTCCGGCCGGTTTGGTCGAGTGGTAGTAACGCTGCCTCTTGATCGGCGGTCCTGGGTTCGATCCCCAGTCGGGGCAAACCTTTGTGTAAAAAGCAGATGTTTGTTCTCGGGTCATGGGTGTTTGTGTTTGTCTTTATGTGTTTTCCAAGGGACCCACGACACAAGGGAAAACCTTACTGTGGGCCTTTGAGTGTGTAGCGTTTTTTTTTTTTTTTTTTTTTTTTTTTAATTCTCGAGACGTGAACTCAATTCCGATATAAAATGCACTCTTAAACGTCTTATCAAGGCAGTGATACTTCCATCCTAACAGATTTATTTAAAAATGTTTTGGTACTTGATAATTATTTGGCTCTACAGAGTACAGGCTGTTGTCGTTTGTAAGAATGTAGCTTTAAAATCATTTATTTAATTTTAGTTTGATTATTTAGGAATTGAAAATTCAATACTTGTAGTAGGCCAGCCATCAAAGCAAGACCTGTTATCTTCAAAGGTTTCTTTCAAATAAAAACTGTAGTCAGTAAGAAAAATTTGATTTTTGTAGGTATGCCAGGGTCGCAAATATTTTTGGGGTCTTTTGTAGAAAACTCTAAAATTAAAAACCGGATCAAAATCGGTCCATCCGTTAAGGAGCTACGATGCCTAAAAACATTGTTTATCGCCAAAACCTTTCTAACATGACTTCCTAATCTTCCTATTTATTATTTTATTTTTATCTCAATGTTACTTTCAGAATAAAAACTAACATAATATTTTTATTTAATTTATATCGTCAATCATACATTATCATTACAGTAATTCCCACGTATTGTTAGTATAATTCATTTAATTTAAAATAGTAAATAAATCTTCCATCAAAGCACATCATAAGAAATAAAACTATACATATTTTAAATTCGACCCTCTTTTCACTAATTTCAGCGCTGAACGAACGACAAGATGGCCACCGGCCCGAAGATAGTGCACAAACAGTTCAACTCTCCGATTGGGCTCTACTCCCGCCAGAACATCCAGGAGACGCTGAACAAGCACCTCCAGAACCTCGACAATGGCACTGTTGGGTTAGTACACCTTTTTTTTTACAGACTACTACACGTCACGGTTGACAGTTGCTCTATAATTGACACTATTTTATTACAAACGCAATGAGGCCGTGGCAGCACATCAGGCTATACATGTTGACCTTGACGTCACCCTTATCTCGCTCGTAATAGCGCCGTCTTTCGTAGTGCAAATGGGTAACCTGCCGTGCTGCTGTCTGTACATACGGTACGCATAGGGGTGGCTTTAACATAGTGAGCAAAACTGAACAAATTTTTCCAAGGAACCTATACAGGGCTTTAGGCAAATCTCTTTCAAGCTCTCGGGTGGTTAATCAGTCCACGAAACTGAACAATAATAGGACAAAATACGAAAAAAAAAATTTTGAGTTCCTATACAAACTTCATCAGTTTATAGCGCATTTTGTATGGGAGATCCAAATTTTTTTTCGTATTTTGACCTATGTTCTTTGGGGAAAGTTGTTCAGTTTCATGGACTGATTTAGCACCCGAGAGGTTGAAAGAGATTTACCTAAAGCCCTGTATGTTCCTTTAAAATCAGCTATGCTAATTCTATGCTACTTTCCTCATTTCAATGCGGTTTTTTGTTTGAAAGCTGACGTAGTCGCGATGGTTCTCGGCTATATTAATTCATAATTGGTTCAGCCGTTTAAGAGTTATTAGCGATGAATCTTAGGGGTTATACAATATTTTAAGTTTTACAGCTATTATTTTCTTTTTCCTGTGGAAAGTTTTTCAGTTCAGTGGACTGAGCATTAGAGGAGGATTCACTAATATTCCGCTCACTAATTTAAAGCCACCCAATATATTCTCAAATGCACTTTCGTGTTTAAATACTGCTTTGTTTTAAGATGAATTAAGTTAAAAGAGGCTAAACAAGGAGGTTAGGTCACAACTTGTACGGTAGTTCCGATTTTCGGATTTCTACACTATATTATAAAGTGAAATAATTTATATATTTGTAATAAATAGGCTCAAAAACTAACTGGACCGATTGAAAAAATGCTCAGTTTTCAGCGAGTAAAAATAGGGTAAATAACTTTCCGAAATTCCCACGCAAACGAAGTTTCGGGCGGAAAGCTATAAATCATAGACCGAAATCCCAGGGCCGCCAGACCTTACTTATTTTCTCATTAACCAAAAGTATGAGAAAGAGTAGTGCTAATATGTACTTTTAACATATGAAGACCAGCTAGCCTGGGCCGACGGCCAGTTTTCAACTACCAGGTTCAGAAGGTACTTCCAAAAATTGCTCACTTTTCTTGAAGTCTGGGTGCTATAAAAAGCATTGTTATAGTTCCCTGAACATCATATACAAATATCACGGCTGAGATTGTAGGTATAATCGCATAATTTACTTGCGAACTGTAAAGCGTCTGGCAGAAATTACTGCTGACGGAGAGTGTCTGGCGGTGTTGATCATTAATTTTTATGTTTAATGAATTTTATTCTACAAGATATTAGCAGCCAGACTTCAAGACAAGTGAGTAATTTTAGGAATTACCTTCAGAACCTGGTAGCTGAAAATTAGCCGTCGGCCCAGGTTGCAGGTATTCATGTTAATAGTACGTACTAGCGCTACTCTTTCCCACACTTTTGGTTACTGAGAAAATAAGTAAGGTCTGGTGGCCCTGGGATTTTAGTCTATCATTATCATTAGGGTAATAAAAAATCGCGTTCTCATCGCCTCGCTCCCGTGCGTCCTCCGCCATCTTAGAGAAGCCGACAAAATTGACAATTTTGTCAATTTTTTCCAGTATTTCCGTATTTTGCCTATAACTACTTTCAGTGTACATAGGCGCATAACATGTTTAAGATTCTTCTTTAGCCACCCAATGCCGAGCGTAATTAGTATATCTTCTGTTATATTCCATACTCTTTGATTTTGTATATGTCGGATAAAGTTCTTTCCGGCAAACTTGGCAAATTTGATCACAATGTTCCTATCGTCTTTGTGAAGAATGTGCACTAATATTTTAACTTATTTTTTCTATGTCTATGACTAATATACAAAATCCAAAAATAATTAATTAATTAAAAAAGTTTTTATAATTACATGATGTTACAAGAACCTCTTTTTAAGCATGAAGTATGCCTGTGCCAGGAGGTTCCACTCTTCCATTTATTCATTCAATATGCAGTATAGGTTAAGGTAACCTATGTTGGTACCATAGAAAACAGAAAAATTATTTCCATGGTTGGTACAGCAAGGCCAGCGCTTCAGGTACCCCATTTTTATTGTAATAAAATTTTTGTCATAACAGCACAGATTTTACCCGCGTGTGGTAACCTGGAGCGCGGCACTCTGTACTATAGAGCGCTAACTGGCAAAGAGTAATTACATGGTTAACGGCAAACTCGACACACGACACCTTACGGCATAATACGAGTACCTGAATGATTGACTTCATTAATTTATGAATGTCATGTGAATTTTATACCGACAACAACAAGGAATATATTTTGAAATTGCGCAATCAATAAATTCCATTCCAGTTATCCTATTTAGTGTCTGACAACACTTTGGCTTTTAAAAAGGAAGGAGATAAGTATAACATTAACTTTGATAATATTGTTTTATATTATAATAAAGAGGAGGCCCGTGACTTTGTTCCTGTGGAAATTTTGTGAATTTTTTTTTTAAACACGTATTTCATTTTCGACGATTTCAGAATTTTGCAGGGGCCATATTAATGTTTTAGAAATGCATAATATGACAGGTATAAAGTACCCTTAGAAAAAGAGAAACCCCAATTTAGCGCACACGAGATAGATGTATCTCAGATTTTCAGTAAAACATTCTACTAGCTTTTTGAATAATACCATCTTGTACCGTAAACCATACCACATAGTACCCTCGGTCCATTGGTGAAAACTGAATATATATATTATGTATGTGTTTATATTGTGTGTGGAATAAAGAAATTTGTATTTGTATTTGTAACTGAATGAAAAACCGTTGAGACGCGGAGTGTTGTTTTATGGCATAATGATATCATCTGATTTAGGTAGTTATTTATTTAAGAACAAGATGACCTCGATAGTAGAGCGTGCAAACTCGAAATAATGTTACAAAATGATATTGAATTACTGTTGATACAACTGCACCGTGAAATATTGTCTTTGATTTTGAACAATAGCCTTTTTAAAACACAGAACAATCGCGACTTTTTGAAATGAAAACTTCTTTAGCGGCGTTGAGCACTTTTAGTATGGGAAAAAAATGAAGAACTCGCGTCAGATCGTCAGATGTCACTTGACCCTGATCGAAAATGCGTAGGATAGCCCTACGGTCAAATTATCTCGGTGACAGATTTCAACGATGTCGACGATTATTCGCACATAGTACGCAAATACCGATAGACTATTTTACTGAATTGAAAGTAGTCAGTTTGGTCGAGTGGAAAAGCTGCCAGATTGTAAGCAACAGGTTGCTTACCATGGATTAAGAATTGAGAACAGGGCAAGAATTTATGAAATTATACGAATATTTAAAAATGATTTAGTTTAAACAAACCATGAGACGTAAAGGTCACTAGTGTCGTGTGGTCGTCACCCTCCGACCTACATATCGAGGGGTGGTATTTATGGAACCCCTAAATTCGAAATCATACCTATTCACTGAGTTGTCCTTACCTTCCTATACTCGTACACTATGTATGGTGCCTGTCTGCTATGATATGGATTTCACATAGTATTGCGGAAAAAAAACAATCATGTAACAAAATGTAGGTTTGTAATTTTATTCAAATGATAAGGTATTGCAAAAATAAACTATACGATCACATAAAATGTGTGGATCTATGACTCAGAGAAAACCACTATCATAGGATGTGCTTTCTGCAAAAAAAACGTTTGAAAGCGTAAATGTTTACAACTTTATAGAAATTCCACCTATTCAATTGTTCTGTAGTAGTCTAAAAATAATACAGCTGTCTATTTTGCAGATAATCACACAGTGAAAAATATCCATTTAGATAAAAATAGCGAAGATCGATATAAACACTGATAGCAGGAATTAAATCGGTGCCAATAAACGCATGGATGAGTCATGCACACGTTATATTTACATTTAAACAATACTAACATAGTTTTATTTACTTTACTTTTTAAATATTGGATGTTTTAAAATCACACGGTCATGTTTATTAAAATGCGAGTAAAATTGTTGAAAATACCGAAATGGGAAAACCGGATATTAAGTATCAGTAAGCTTACAAAATAACAACCTATAACGTATTTGCTTAAGATCCTCAAAACTTTCACCAGTTGTGTATTATTGTGTTTCTGTAACTTTAAGTAATACAACTTAAATTATTTAATAATCTAGGCCCTAGGGCATACCAGTATAGAACACATAAACACGATAAGTTAACATTAGGAGTAAATTAGAGTACCATCTTCCTTATGTACACCTTTTACTTATAATTATGGTTTCTATTGGATAATTTTTACTAAGTACTCATAAAAACTTCCTCGAGAAATGCATAGTTTATTACCTCATAACTTTATTAAAATTGGCTATCAAGTAAACAACTTTTCCCAGGAAGCGATCACCACCACTACTGAGTTTTATAAAAGCGAAACTTTTTATGTATTTCGGTTTCCGAAAAAGTAGACTAATTTAACCAACAGAATCACACTGATCATATTAGTAAAACGTCGACAAGCAAGCGTATAAAATAAGTCATCAGAAATTGTGTTCGAATATTGTTCAAATGTTTTATTACAGGGCCCTAATCGCGGTATTTTGCACAACGATTATCGTTCGTTTGGTTTAAAATTGCGTATTCATTTTTGTCACCGGGGTGTGACAAAGAAAGCGTTGACAGAACTTCCGAGAGCAATTTGCTCGGAAAAAGGTTGACACCAAGGTGCCACGAGGAAGTTAATACAATAAAGGCAAGCGTGTTATCAAATAATCAAATTACCATGGATCTTTTTGGGGATCCTGGATGTTTTCGTTTCCAAAGTACATTCACTTCAGTATGAATTTAAATATCTTTGTAAAATTTATTCCGATATATTTTATATGTATTTCTATTGTAATTTTCTGGACAATATCTATAGTAATATAGGTAATTCAGGCAGTGTACTCGTAAACACTGAAGCGCTCAAACATTTTTTTATTTTCCAGCTTAAGTTCTAGAAAGAATAAAAAATAAGTAAATTCTTATTTTATTCTGACAATAAACGGTCACAGAAAAGATTTACATTTAAATATAATATCAAATCGCAGACCTGAAACGCCAGCAGGTGCAAATGTAAAAGGTGAGATTGAAATTAATTAGCCGTAGTTATAGTATAGGTTGTTATTCTAGGTTGCATGTGGGACGGATAATGAAAAACAATTTTAGAAGTGACAATAACTGTTATATATGAATGGCAACTATGACAAGTATGTCGGTGATCCTGGTGGGCCAGACGCCAAAATAGCGGCGTCACAAGAATGCAATAAGAACATTTTGACTTGTATCAGAGCGGCATTTCACAGGTACAGGAGGTACTATTAGAATTCTTAAAATAATATTAAAATGACCTTTTAGAAACGGGGCCTACACGGCCAACAAAGTTTTTTCTTCTAAAGTGTAGATATGGTCTCTTTATTTTACAATGGTAATACAAAGAATAACAATATTAGGCACTTATGGCTATTATTCTTTGAAAGCCGTTGTAATAGTGCAACATAGTACTTACCTGTCGTCTTTAAAGAGCAGCGGTGACGTTTTAGGAATGGACATTTAGTAGCCTTAAACATTACTGATTGAATTAAGAATTTAGTATTCTTCTTCCTTGCTCGTTGTCCTGTGTCACATCCAGGGTTCATGGACTAGAATTTGGCAGATCAAACCGGACCTTCGTACCCTAGCTGCCACGGAAACCTGACTATATTAAGTGGCTTATTAAGAAGCACTCGTAACCTAGTGGCGGTCATTGATCTGAACCGGTCAGTGAGGTTAAGCAACGTACACAGGGGCGGGAAACCATGATGGTTGAAATCATCATAAACGCTTTCGTGCTTCGGATGGCACGTTAAGTCGGCAATTCCTCCGGCTGTTATCGATTGACAACAGTCTTTAAACCAAGTCAGAGGCTACCTTTACGGTTTGAAAACTGAAAGGTAACAGGGTTAGTTACACTCGTCACATACTTGATTATAGGTAAAAAATAAGAAAACACAATAAGAAAAAAGAAAGATGAAGTAGCTAATAATAATAGTAGTAGTAGTAGTTAATAATAAATACCACTCTGTATACAGCATGGGTGCATCTTCATTGAGTCGCGGTCAAAGATATAAGCGGTCGTGGTGGTCTGAATGCCGTTGACCGCTCCGATTCGGTGGGGCACTGACATTTCCCGGCTAAATTCTACCCTGCGTCAGAGCTTGCATTCCGCACGCATCAAAGTGTATAGCAGACGGTGCGAAATGCATACAATAACAATATTGGTTTTACGACTGCAAGATGCACTCAATGCTGAGTAGTAGTTTCTTCCGCAACCTGCCTCAACTGTTTATCTTAATGCCTAAGTGCTAAATTCAATGTTATTGCAAGCAATGAAAATAATAAAAGCAAACTGTCCATACATTTTTTTAGGAAAACGTGTGTTTGTTTTTCTGAAAAACCGTTTTTTAAGTTTTTAGGTTTTTTCGGATGTTAAAGTAATGAAATAATTTATAAATTCGTACAACTACATAAGCAGTCAACTCATTAGGTAATATCTTCTACTAAATAAATTGTGTTGCTCACAAACAATTTTAAATGGTAATAAAAAGACAAATTTGCTACTTTTTATTAAAAAAGTTTTAATAAACAACTTTCTTCTTTCGCGCATCATTTAAGTAAGTGTACGTTAGAAGGAAATTTGTTTCAGATGCTTAACTAATTAATTATATAACATTTGTCACACCGCAGCAATCGTTACCAATTTCGCATGTAAATCTACCGTAAATGATAGTGTCGTGCAAGTAATCGATCGGTGTGATAGATCGCCGCTTGCTGTAAAAAAGGTAAGGTGGATACAGCATGCGCAGTCACAGTCGAGACGCACCGCCGCGCCGCATCGCGCTTGTGCGAAACGCGCTTGCGTTTTTGGAATTTCGCAAAGTTTTAAAACTAAAAGTCAATAAATTCGTCATCTGTGTAGAAAAATAAATTTTAAAAAACAAATTTTCGTGACTATTCAATACATAATTTACCAAATAACATCTTCCTAATTAGTTCAAAAAGCTAATGAGTACGTAAGTAGGTACAATAACGACAAGTGGTCGTGCCAAAAACTCTTATTGTACAGCAGAAAACAAGAGTCATTGTTGACTCAGAATTTGGCAGAAAATCAGAAAAAAGTCATCCGGACAATTTGATAAATCTCGGCGACTAATTTGTCGTGTTGTGATAGGTATTTATTGCAAGTGCTTTAGTGCTTTATACAATTATTGGTTGCAATTTTTTTCAATATTTACAATGGCTGCCATCGTTGAGACCAATGGGTAAGAACATAAAAAAAAATTATGTAGAGACCGGTACTAACTCTGTTACTGTCTTCTGTTGGCAATCCGTATAATTGTCGTAAAGTGCTTCATGTAGCCTCCAATTAAAATTTAAGTAATCTTATTTCCTGGTTAATTCTATCTGAAACCTATATCATGATATTTTATTTTATAATTGCGATGAATAGATAAATAAACACAATAAAACATATGTTTAAGTCAGTTTTAAGTTATAGCCCACATGTTTAAGGACACCTCGTCATTGTTATCAGCCCATTTACGTCCCCGCACGGGCCTCCCTTCGAAACACCTAACATAATAAACCGAATAAGTACTGATAATAAATGGCAACTCACATTTCTAAGCTAAGTATCCCGAGATGACCATAAACTTACTTTCTTTATAAGGTAACACAGCATACTTACATAAAGCGGATCGACTAATTGATCTTACCTGTTTAAAAATATATTAACTAGTTCTACACTGGCCCAGTTGATAATCATTTGCACAAGAACTTATGTAGTTTTTTATTGCAAACCTGTTAACTGTTTAATCGTTCAATGCAAACTTTCTTTACAGAGGTTCAGATCCTTGATCAGGTGCTTGGTTTATGGTGTACATTTAAAGATAAACAAATACATAAGAAACATAAAATTTATTTTGGCTAACTTTGAACAAGTTATAGCAAACCTGTTTATAAATAAACTAGCTTTTCACCCGGGATTTCGTTTCCGTTGGAATTTGGGAAAATATTTAGCCTATGTTACTCGGGAAGATGTAGCATTCTAGTGGTCAAAATTTTTGAAATCGGTCCAGTAGTTTTTGAATTTATTCGTTACAAACATACAAAAAAACAAATATTTCCTGTTTATAATATTGAGGCTGATAAATAGTATTATGGGACTGCAGTAATTTACAGAATAGTTATTTTATTCAATGGTAGAGCATTGAGAGACAGCCTAATACAGGTTTGGGAGTTCCAATCTTTTTCAAGTTCAACGTGTTTACTTAAAACTGTCTCTTCGCAAACTTCGTTTATAATTTTTTATTTCCCGTATGATCCTTACTCCTTACTAATATTATAAATGCGAAAGTAACTCTGTCTGTCTGTCTTTCCGTCTTTCACGCCTACTGAACCGATTTTGATGAAATTTGGTACAGATATAGATTAGAGCCTGGGAAAGGACATAGGCTACATTTTAATTCACAGTTTGGCACGACATAACTTATAGTCGACGCGGGCGGAGCCGCGGGCGGAAAGCTAGTATGGACCATAATTTATCAAAAACTGATGTTCCCGCCTTCCACCGTAGCGATAAGGAAATGGCTGAAAATCAGCGCGCTGTGCCACGTTCCCGGCCGGTCACAGCACGAGCTGCACCACTTTCCTATTGTGACATTTTTTATTTTCAAGGTGTATTATTTTAAGTTTTATCTATTGTACTCGTATGTGGCAATAAATTATTTTTTAATTAAAAACATCAAACCCAAAGATTCTTAAGCAAACAAAAATGCTTATTATATTTTGATTTTCTAATGTTTTGGTGTGGTAGTATCATTTTCAGTAGCACTAAACCTCGAGAGCCAAGAAATAAATCAGATAAACAACAAAGACCTCACAGTCTACTAATGATGTCATCTGCTTGCTTTGGTTTGGCGCATAAATAAAAATACGGTTATGTACTTCATTTTGAGTTGAAAATTGCTTTTTTAAATGTATTAAATGCTCAAATCGGGTAAACAAAAAAAATTAATGCCAATCTTTAATAGCGTATCGTATTAATTTTAAACGGTTTACTACCGTTACTTAAAGGCGACGTTGGTTCAACAGTTTTTCCCAAAAAAATATATTTCGTAGTCACTATAGAAAGCTAGACATCGCAATATTCACTATTGTCTGCCCTCACTCTTAAAAGAAAAAAATTGGCAACTTTTCGTGTCTATTTGGATGTCTCTCAGATCTGTACTTGAAAGAATTGCTAAGGATTGTGTAGTGGCTTGTGTAGTGGTCCCTTTGACAAATAAAGAAGCCTCTGATGTTGCTTTGAGCAAATTAGATCACAATTACGATAGGCTTAGGCTGATTTCCATATGCACCAGTTTGATCAAACGAGTGGTGGAGATATTGAAGCTTTATAAATTATGTACTTACCTATGAATAATTTAGGTAAATTATTGTAGAAAGAAACTACTGTATTATTACTGTCATTCAATGTTTAAAAAATCTTCATATTCGTTATTTACAGATTCGAACACTTAATATGATTCGTTGTCAACTATTAAATCTTTGGAACTTGGAAAATCAATGAATAGAATTTACTTTTCTAGGTATTATTGTCTTAAACTCCCACGCTCAGATTTCCCACTGTACTTAGATATAAAAGAAAACTAAAAGCGAAAGTTGGACTGTTTATGATAGGAAGGAAAGTCACGGATTGATTATTAAATTGAATACAGCTGACTTTGTTCCGCAGTCACGTAAACCGATAATTTGATTATGGGAAAATAAATATTTCCTATTTGTGATAGATGAAAATGATATTTAATGTAATTATTTGCTTTTATAGCCTTTTGACTTCCTAAATGGTCGAGCAAAGTAGTACTTCTAAATTATAATTAAACTGGCCTCGCCTGTTATTTTCAAACATCCAGATCTACTTATCTACTCAAAAGATAATAGATTATCCGTCTAAGTATTATAGTGATCAATTCAACTATAACAATTTGCAAGAGTTGTGTTATACATATTTTTGGGGATTATGTAGCTGGCACAGTCACCCAGTTTTTTTTTATAGGACATTCAGGATGTCACTTAAAACAAGTCAAGATTACAATGAAATACATACAAACATACATTAAACTATTTAAATACATACATACGCATTCGTACCTCTGATCCTACTGACTCTACGCCTATTCGCAAAGGTGCAGTCTTCCTCAGAGAAGAACAGGCAAGAAACTCTGAGGTTGCTCTTTTAAATCGCATTACAAATTTTCTTATTTACTAATTTTAACCAAATCTGAAATAACTCTAGAGCTGAGCAGTTCATTCTCATGGCTGTCTGTCTGATAGATAATCAGAAATTTTGTAATAGCCCTTTTTGCAAAGTTTTTGTTTAATCACTGTCTTAAATTTATCCAAAGGTAAATTTTGAATACACATGGGAATCTTATTATAGAACCGCGACTTTAAGTTCCTAAATCAAATCTATTGAAATAGATATCCTTTATTAGTATTTAAGAAGAATTAAGTTACATATCGCACTCTATATTATTCTACTATTTTTACACACAAAATCATACGTAATATGTATGTCACCGTAACATTGTAACTTAATTCGCTAGGTACTATTAGAACTGCCTCCATTTTTTTCAAATTTACAAATTTTTCATAGTATTAATTGAACCTAATTTAATTGAACCTAAAAAAGGCTAACTAAATCTAACATAGCCTAACTTATCCTAATTTCATTCAGGCGGCCCCAAAGTTTTGTGGAATTGTAATTAAACTGGGCAAATCGTAATGTCTTAACTCCCATACAGCGGGAAATCGGTGATTATAATTTTAATTGTGAAATTGTAACATTATGGTTTTCACAATTTTCCGTTGACATATGTGACTGTGTTTAGTAAAAGGTACAACTTTCGGGGTAGTCAATAAAGCTATTTACAATAGCTCGTCACACTTATTGTGAACCTGAACGACTATCACGAAAGTTGTACCTTTCCATTTTCACAGTCACATACATTTATAAGATGTCTATGCCCCTTCGTCCATATTCGTAACCAGACTTTGGTAACCAGCTACGAAAGAAGAATTTTTTTCACTGTTTCGTAACTAGTTACCAAAGAAGAAGTTTTGCAAAAGTTGAATGGTCAAGAGCGGAACGTTTTTTTATAAATAAATATTAATATTATTTTAATTGTCAAAAGCGAATCGTTTTAAGTTAATTAATTTCAAGTGGTTCCTGATCCATCAAAAGGAAATAAAAACAGGCAGCAGGAGAATATAGGGCTCAGAGGTTTCTAGGGGCTCTACCGAGTGAACAAATTGGCTGCTTCTTGGATAACAATGAATGGGTCTTACACTTATGTTGTCCTGGTACTTAATTCCACGATTTCTGACCTTGAAGTTGTAGTTTATTTTTTCTTTTTTTTTTTTTCCTTATTTTCTTCTCCCTGCGATCGGTATTTAGACCATAAGCAGGTCTTATCTGGGAGTTTACGCGTGTAGAGTCTGTAGTCCATTGACTACTGCTCCTTCATTCAATCTAAACCCCTTGGATCTTGTACCGTTTCAGTCTGGTGATGTTGTTTTTGTTCTGTGTGAGCTGTACTGCTAGTGGATTCGAATGGTACATCAGACTAGTACGGTACTTAGCCAGATGATTCCTGACCACTTCGATCACAGTAGGTACTTCGAGATAACTATGCATTCCAGAAGTTTTCGTAAAAAGAGTAGCTTTACACATTTTTCGTAATATGGCATTTCGGCTTCTTTGCAGGATTCCAATGTTTGTTGAACTTGCTGTACCACACAGTTCCATACCGTAGGTCCAAATGGGCTGTAGTATGCAATTGAAAATAATAATTTGTTGACAAAACTCAGCCTAGAGCTTGGGCTCAATAGCCGATCCAGCTATCGGGTTTTTTTAACTTCAGTGCATCTCGTCTTTACTGTATGTATTTTTTCCAAGTCTGTTTTGGATCTAGGTGCATGCCCAGGTATTTGACAACTTTTACGTGTTTTGGTGTCTCTGTTCCCATCTTTACCTCAGGACAGTTTCCGTGTCTTAGTGTGAAGGTTATGTGCACAGATTTCGCAGCACTGGCTTTTATTTTCCACTTATTTAACCATTCATCCATGCTATCTAGATATGTTTGAAGTTGCAATGAAGCCATTGCTGGGTTAGTATGGCTACAAAGGGCTGCGGTATCATCTGCATAAGTTGCTGTTTTAGTACATTGTCTGCCTCCGGGATTTCGGCTGTGTATAAGCTGTATAGTAATGGTTGATTTGAATGGTCCTAAGACTGAACCCTGAGGAACCCCAGCCTTTATTTCATACAAGTTGGAATATGATTTATTACATTTCACTCTGAATAATCTTTCCGTTAGATAGGATTTTAGGAGAGAGTAGTATGTGTGATCCAGTTTCATTTTCAATTTGTTTAAAAGGCCCTGATACCATACCCTATCAAACGCCTTTTGTATGTCAAGGAACACAGCCGAGCATTATTCTATGTTCCTTGACATACAACAGACTTATGTTGTCCTGATACTTGGTTCCAGATTCGCTAAACGATTTCCGACCTTATTGATATTTCAGATTACAGGTTAGGGTTTTTTTTCAAGTTGTGGTTTATGACTACAAAAGTTATTAATAACAGATAACCGAATCGTTATAACCTAAAAATCTTCTGGGAAAGAAAAAAAACATAAACTTTAAAACTAAAGGGAGCAATAATCTCAAGGGCGTGCCCAACACTTATTTTACTTCTTTGCAAAATCTGCGATGATTGCTTCGATTTCTTTTTTAAATTCTTTATAGTTTTTTATATTTATCTAGCACGTCACACATAGAAGTAAAATAAAAAGTAGATTTCATTAAGACAATATTAATAATCCAATTGTTTAACTGCTTTTAATTATTGTTTTTTTTTCTTCCTTTCCCATACCTTTCGTACCAATAAAACCACAACTTAACCCTTTGTGCACGAAAAAGCAGTTACAAAGAAAGAAAAAAAATCTTGCTTCGTAACTGTGGTTACGAAAAGTTACCAAAGTGGAAAATAAATTCTTCTTTGGTAACTGGTTACCAAACAGTGAAAAAAATTCTTCTTTCGTAGCTGGTTACCAAAGTATGGTTACGAATATGGACGAAGGGGTCTATGCTATACAATAAGAAAATTCAATTAGAAAAAGGCACACCGGACACACCCTGTACTTTGAAGACATGAAAATTAATAAAAACAAACAAATAAAACCTGTTCAACATCCACAGTCTATAAAAATTTAATTGAGAGAAGCAGATAAAAGAATACAATGTCTATTTATTTCGAGACACAATCAAGATTGTCTCGGTGACAATGAAATTAATTGAACGTTAAAAACAAATGCACCACACTGTGAATAATGCTACTTTGTTTGCACTACATTGCACTGTTTCCAAAAATATGTCTATCAAAGTGACACTCAAAATTAGGTACTGAAACCGCTTCAAAAATAATGATTAGAATGAATAAATTAAAGAATATAACTCATTAGGTTTAAGGTCTTTGGGCAGGTTAGCTGTGTTTATATAATAATCGCGTGGCCATACGGCATTGGTGTCTAAACTTAACACATAACTTTTTTACTTTACTAGTCATTAAACTTGAATTTCGGAGAAAAAATCAATTCTCCATAGATTTTTCAAGGGATACATCGTCTAAATCCAACCTCTAAGAAATACTTTCTTTGGAAATTTATAACAAATGCCAAGTGTCAATGCAGCAGAATTCGACAATCGCTATAACAATCACTATCGCTATCTATCACTTTGAACGCAATATAGGTTAAGGTAGGTTTAGGTAGGTTAAGTAATAATTCTCTTGGTACCGAAAATTAATTTTAATCGGTTGACGACGAAATTGTTCCCAAAAACAAACATGCACAGTAAACAGCATTATGTTGTCATTTATTTAACTATAGATAGACATCAAGTTGTCATCCTATGTAGTTATGGTTATGTTAAGGAAAGTAAGTATAACTGTGTCTTACAGGGTAAGAATTTCAAACTCTTATTAAAGGTATCACTTAGATACATGCTCTCTCTACGCTATTTAACTGTTTAATTCTTCTTATAGCCGTTACATAAACCACATCACTAATCATCAACTCGTTACAGGATCATAAATATAGGTAGCTCACGAGCTCAGAGTACAATAAACAAAGCGTCATGAACTGATTTAGTTTATGTCTTGTTTGAAATAAACCGTTGGCAAACCTTATCGGCGGGAGCGATTCCATGGATGATTCATGGCGTCTGCGAGCTTGGGATTGTTATTTAACTTATTTTATTGAATCATATTGTGATGTGACAAAATAAAAGTGAGATATTATTTAGGGATATACGTCTAGTGCTGGACGATGCGTTAGAGGTGACAAATGAGCAGTAACTAATCAACTCATTAGAGAAGCGAGCTTCCAACTTGTAATATGAAATCTTGTCTTTATGCATGGAGCATTTGACTAGGAAAATGTAACCCAAAGGGACAAAAAGCAAAGACATAACAAACAGTGGGGTTTTTGCAAATTCTGACAGCCTGGAAAGCGGTGTGACCTCATTAGATGCCGATAAATAGAAGTCGTACTTCCATAAATCTCGTAATCCAATCACAATCATTTATCTACACAAGAGCCGCGCTCAATTACATCTACTTATGAATGCGATTGTTACAGAATCGACTTCAGCAACCCTGCTACCGAAAAACCTACTAACCTCGCCAATTCGGCTGTACTGCGCATGCTCGAGGAAGAGGAGCGCAATCGCAGGGGATACCCTAGTAAGTTAAAACATATTTTTTTCCCAAATATATATAAATTGTGATAAAAATCATTAAGAAACTTTGGAAGCTGCACGAACCCAGTCGGTTACCAAAAAGTTTTACTCTACAAATCCGAAAAATAACCGGATAAAAGAGATTTTTTTCTATATTTTATCCTTTATAAATAAAAAAATAATATTTTCCTTTTTAATCCTTCTATTCTGTCTAAAGCCAAAAGACGGCTATTTAGTTACTTTGAGGCAGCTTACTAACGCAAATAAAGCCCTGCACCCTGCTTACCAGAGTTAGACCCAACGCAAGTGCAAGCAATCTTGGACACAATGGTCCACGCCAACCATCGGTTTGACCGCTACTGGCCTCCGGACCGGGCTCGAATGAGACCAGCTCGCAGTTGGGACGGCCAGCTTAACGCCACTGGAAATATATACTCAGAGTTTATGAAAGCAACGAAAGGTACAGGCGAATGTTTTATACCTTCATGCATCGCCTAGTACCATTATCTGAATGTTCTATTAACAGATCAGTAGAAGCCAAATTGTATCACAGCGAATATCGTCTCATCCGTGCGTAACGTTGTCTTTGTGATGACTGTGATGCCGAATTAATATCTATGTTGCATCTTTATATTAGTCGTAGCATTATAAATCATATAGGCTGTTCGTATTATTTAAAAAAAAATTAACATTAACATTCTAAGAGACACTTACTCGCTGACACATCACAACATAGTTATATTCTAGGTCAGAATGACCGGATAACCGGTATTGGTGAATGAACTCCGTATTTTAATGAATGAACTGGTACTATTTCTATACTTTAGGGTTTAATGGCCGATATTCTATATGGAAAAGCTTTCGCTTCATCTTAGTCACTTACCACCCACTGGAAGTGTTCATTAGTCGAAAATATTTGGCAAAGATTGGAAGCTATTGTTGAAAATGTTTCTTTACCTCCTCGTTTTATTGTTAGTGCAAAATCGACAGCGAAAGAACACTTATCGTCATGCCTGAGACGGTGTTTGTAGGTAAAAGACATTTTGTTACTTATTCAGCTACCTGCCTGATTTATATTTCTGTACTGGAGTGTTCAAGTGAGTGCTAAAAGTGTAGCCGCAGGTGTTGGGAATCTCTGTAAGTTGCATAATTTAGAGCCGCGTAAGACTGTGATGTGATTCACAGTGAGTATGGTGTAAACTTTTTGCAAAATGTAGAGCAGAAAATATACTGATCTAGATGATTCTATTTCACTTCCCACAAGAAAAAAGCATTGCATACGCCCACTTTTGTTGAATTTTTCGCTCCTGCAATATGTTATTACGATATAGAAACACCTATAAAACTTATTTCTGTTACCAAGGTTGTGCTAAATCAAAAATATTATTTTATTTTTCGTGAAAATAACTTAATAGTATTGCACTTTTCATAACAAAGGCGAAAAAATTTTTAAGATTGGTTTTGTTCTTTTTGTTTTGAAGTACATTTTTAAAAACTTATCTTAAAAGGACGCCCATGAAACGTGTAATTTTATCCCTTTAATTTTCATTTCGCTATGAATACGGGTAATAAACCCAGTCTAGACTGACGTCATCGACTATTTCAGACAGTATGAGTCCTCTAAACACAGTGAATCAATGTTTATTTTAAAACTCGCTGAAAAGATGCAAATGACAAATGACTTTAGATACTACTCACTTTTTTGTTTTGTTTGTAGTTGACATTCAGAACAAAAGTCAAACTCATATAACACATCGTCTTGGGTGGTATTTGTGTTTATGTTTTTCTGAAATTATATTTTGGTACCTATGGTGTTTTTGGTAGATTTCTACGAACTAAAATAATCTACATAGAACTTGATCAAAAATATATTATCTATTCTTATCAAAAAACCTTACTAGTCAAAAATCTTAGAGGTAACACATGTAAGATTCAACTATCAGTCTTTTGTTTTTAAAAAAGTTTACATCAATGTTGATTTCAAAGTACAGCAGCTCTAGCACGATAACGGCAAACTCGCGCTCGGCTCACGCTGAAACATCACTTTGATTGCGCGAGGGTCCCGCGCAAAGGCTTGCTCGCCCTATGGCGTTGTCAATGTTGACATTTTGACATAGGACCGCGGTGTTGTCGCGGCGCTGTCACTATCGAACTCGGCCTGCAGTAGGCACTATAAGTATTCTGTGAGTACAGTAAGAACCGCTATTAGCGGGGTGTCTTGTCCGATTCAGAATAATTATGAAAGGCGCAAAATTAATCTTTGTCCTAAGCGTATTTAATCAGATTAATCCAGTTGGTGTTTAATTATGTATAGCCGTTGTAGTAGCGATGGGATTAGTATGGATTGCAATTTATGTTCACCTCATGGCTGAACGGATGGAGTAATTGCGGCCGTGTCCCATAAGCCCGCTCAAGATGCACGTTGCACGGTCATCGATTAAAATAATCACGATGTAGCAAATTATATTCTTGCTCACGCGCATCAATGAGTTAATTCACTGTTGAAATAGTTCCCAGTTTTTAATTAGAATGATGTAGTGCGAATGGCAGGCCAGCGCGCCGCGCCCCGATTTCGGCGACTATCTTCAAGATCAAATATGTGCTTTGTTAAAATCGACTTCGTAATTAAAAGATATTAATAAGTAATTTTAAAATGTTTAATAGTACATCAACCATGTGATGTCCGAGTGGACACCGAAATAGAAAAGATAAACGACAATCTTGAGTAGGCATCTCTGAAACATTCTCAAATTGTTCTGAGATATCTAAAAGTGTGTCTGTTTCCAAAATACTCCTTGAAACGAAAGAGATGGCGAGGTGTGTGGCGGTCCTAAAAATGTGCACTCTTAAAATATAATATGCGGTAGATATTTGCACACCACCTCACCTGGCGAACGAGCCAAGTAGTCGCGTCCTGACCGCATCGCGATCGCCGCGCTTCCAGCTGTGAGTCCCTATCCTAATCAAACATAATACGTATTTATCTTTTTTTTCTATAACTGCAACCCCTATTTAATGTGTATCTTTTCAAGTTTGAACTTTGAGAATCGATCTGTGAAGTGCCAAACAAAAGTTGTAAGTTATCTACGCGCGGTGACTTCGCAAGTTTGGTGACCCAACTAGATTTGCTTGTCCTCAGCTAGCTGTTAAAGGATTATCAGAAATCTTATTACTTAGTTTTAAAGATCAAAAGGTCTTATGTTAATAAACGTTCGAGTTACCTACAGGGAAGTTGATGAAGATACCAAGAACATACTTAGAAATTTCAGAGAAGTATGCACGGAGCAACTAATAAACCTATGCTGGCTTCGTAACTCTACCTGCATGTGCCACTGATTGGCTTCCTGCTTACAAACTCAAACTTGATATGCTGAGCTGAAAACTAATCTGGTACCTACTTAGGGTAAACAAACTGATCCCTACAGGTGGTTGGACTTAGATATATGCATATAGGTCTAACCTTACCACGAGTAATACAAGTATGATTGTGGTTGATTATGGTTTTTGGGTTATTCGCAACTTTGAGACGCTTCACGAAATTTTCGCGCATAACTGTTTTAGTTACACAAAGGTATGTAGAGAATTTTCTTTTATTACTAAGAGTGCCACTCACATTTCCTTGTCTACATTTTCTGAATAATCTTCATGGTCAAAATCAAGTGCAGCTGAAGTTAAGAATTTCGTATTCGTATCAGTTAATAAAAGCTAGGTGCCTGACATATTTGCTGTTTTTATTTATTAAAGAACAACTTTTTAAGGATGAAAAAAACAATGTACACGATACTTATGAAATTCGAGCGCTGTTCGTTCATCTCTCAATTCCATTTCCACATGTTCGACTCGGTTGATTTACTATCCATCACTTCGACTTATACGTACGGCGATAATGGACAAAGATCCGAGAAATACCGATATACATATAGATAATACAATATTGACAATCCTTCCCAAACCCTTTATCATAAAAGTCTACTTATATCTTGACAGTAAATTACTTTGCATCTACAAAATTTAAAACAGAGTAAGCAATCCACAAAAATGAAGTGTTGCGGTTTAATCGGTGACTTTAAATTAGTTAAGGAAAATTAGGAATGTGCATCAGCCCACGAAACTGAAAAACTTTCCTCAAGGATCATAGCGACTACGCGTAGTCAGATATTTTTATTCAAATTATTTTTATAATACTGAATATTTTGTTCGATTTATCAAGAGACAGAGTTCCAGAAACAATCAGTAAATTTTTTAAAGTCAGTAATTTAATTGTAGTGGGGATAATAGTTTGTATTAAGTATGTATTGAAACGTTATTAAAAATTAGGTGAGCAACTCAAACAGTAATCTATCCACGTAAATTCAAACATGGGTGGAAACCTATAACTAGGTGTTCTATAACAAATAAACACCTCATTTTATTGCAAAAATTAGGTGTGCTTTTTAGGGTTCCGTAGTAATTTCTTGTAGCTATAGAAAACTCTTTTAGAGTGTAGCTTACACTCAAATGCATGTAACTTGAACCTTAATTGAGTACGAATATGGAATAATATAAGGATCATAAGTGCTTTTTTTGTCATGACATACCAAATTGCATTTCACGTCGAATTGTATTTTCCCGGATATTTTCTGTATTTACATTACAATTAGGTATTTGTCCCCTAAAATCTCAGAAATCTATTGACGAAGATCTCTGCATGCTTTTTGAGAGGACTGGAATTGTGATGAGTAAAGCAACCTATGAATCGAGTCAGCGTTAAGAAGACTAAGTAGACAAACAACCGGTTTAATTCAGCGGCGGTGGCAGTAAATTGATATAGTAAATGTAAATCACATCACATCATAAAAAAAATTAATATCATATAGGCGAAAGTTTGGGAGTGTGTGTATGTTTGTTACTCTTTCACGTTCACACACGGCTGGGCCATTTTTGATAAAATTTGCCATGGAGTTAGCTGACATCCTGGATTAATATATCACACTAATATTGTAAAGGCGAAAATTTGTGAGTGTGGTGAGTATGTTTGTTTGTTGCTTTTTCACGCTAGTTTGAGCGTTTGGCTAGACTAATTTTAGTAAAATTTGGTATGGCTGACCTACCTCACACACCCTAGATTAACACATAATAGGTTAGATAATTTTTCTAAATAACCACGGGAACGAAGTCCCGGGCGGAAAGCTAGATAAGTAATAAAAGTAAACTTCTTATTTACGAGTTTTATCTAGTGGTGGCTAATAACTAACATTATAAGTAGTTAATAAACAAGAATCTCAAGGAATTTAAACCTTTCCTGAAAACCGGTGTATATCGCAACCGGTTCATTTCAACTAGTTTTTTGAGACGCTCTGGCGAGCCTCCAAGAGCTAGGTGGGCTGGGTTAATTTAACGCGAAACGTCTCATAATAAGCGTTTCAAAGTGTTGAATAATGAAACGGTGGTTCCAGATCGTATCTCATAGAGGATCGTATGTGATGATTTCTTCGTCCGCAGCAAAACTATTTTTAAACCTGTGATAAAATTGATAAGCGCAAAAATCTTGGAGAACATTCAGTTACTTTAATTTATACATACATACTTACGCTCACGCATATAATCTTTATCGGAGTAGGCAGAACATCAGTGGTTCCAGAACCATTTGATGCTGCGATTGACATACATTCTGAGGGTTATTAGATGAAACATAATGTACGATGAAACTTTCGCCCGCGATTATAGCAAAACCCTCGAGCTCAACTTACTGACTTTTTCAGTATGCTGTCTGGGAAGAGTTATAGCAGCTAGTATGCCTTTAATGTTGGGCGCAAAGGTTCACATAATAGCCACATTATTTACCATTTTGAAACGCAATAGATAACTTCGACTGTTTGTATTTTCAGTATTTTATACACAACTGAATCACCTAACACACTAATTAAGATCAAGCTTTCCGCTCACGTAAGTATTCGTATGTCGTTGTATTTCGTCTCGTCTTTTTGCCCTATCTCATCTAAGTTACTTCGGTAGGAATAATCTGTTGGTAACAATGAAAGTTGCCTTGTGAATGGGAAGACTCTCGTCCTCGTAGTTAGAATTCTAACTAATGTCCTAAGCTAACTAGAATACCTAAATACAATCCGTAAGCTGTAGAATTCTGTTGGAATTCTAATACCGAACTAAATATATATGTTGACGTGTGTGCCTACTAAAAATAACATTTTTGTTACAGGCCAGAAAAAAGTAGTGTGGCCTCCAGTGCCTGAGACAAACGGATATCACCAACCTCAACAGGTAAATTTCTACTTTTCTAAAAAGTAGTGTACATAGAATTTAAAGTTATAAACTACTTACGCTGCACATAGAGCAAGCTTCTTGGTGGGGGCACTATTGAAAACGCATGCATATTTTAAGACAGAATATAAACTTGCCATCAAAAAATCTGCATAGGAAATCTAATTTTAATCTAAAAGCCTAGGCTCATATCAATGGAAAATAAAATTCTTTAGAACTTGTATACTCGTGCGAAATCATAATATGAGTCAAGTTTTTTGACGGCAAAAGTAACTACGAAGACTATCTACTAAAGTAATTTAAGCCAATGCAATCCCATTAGCAGAGACAGCAGAGTCCTGCTTACTACAACAACGTGAACAACGTGCACCACTCCCCCCCGCAGCAAGCCCCTCAGTCCCCCCAATACCATCAGCAGCAATATCAACCCCCCAGTCAACAGCAACAGTCCTACCCGCCTTCCAACCCTGGTTATTGCGAAGGTCGACGTCAAGAGACCACAGGGCTGAGTAAGCTGATTCCCGTCGGGCCCGGCGTGACAGCTGGTCAACCCTACCAAAAGGGCCCATCGTCTCCTGGAGTGGCTCAACCTTACCGCCAGCCCCAAAGCCGCTGGGCCCCAGTACCCGCCCCCGTCTCTCCGCAGGTATACATCACGTCCAGATGATGACGTCATCGTCGCCGCATCTAGATTATAGTCCTACTAACATCACTGCTATGTTGCTTCCTTTTGGTTTTTGTGTAGAGTAAGGTCGTGTGTATCTTACGCATGTTTTAATAATGTTCTTTTATGGTTAGTTCACCCGATTGTTTTTTTTTTGCAAGATATATGCTGCTATTTAATTCGCCGTAAGCTGTTTATCTATCTACTAGTAGAGTGATGCTAAACCATATATGATAAACACTCTGCTTGATCTATCTTCTATCGTAATTAAATTTTGATGAGTTTCATTATTTAATGCGAAACAAATATATTTGTCAAACTGAACGAATGTTACAGGAATTTTAATAAAGATTAAGTGCTACTATTTAATTAAAAAAATCATTGAATGACAGAGGTTTTCTTCAACTATGTTTGTATAAATATTACGAATTAATAATAAATATTAGAGTTTAATAGTAAATGCAGAAAATAAGATAATGATGTTTTTGACTCCGCCTTTGCCAATTCACTAAAATTATCAATATTGTGCATATGCAGGCATACGGATCTCAGCCGTCTTACCCGCAGCAGCTACAATACTCGCCACAGCAACAGCAATACTCCCCTCAGCCGCAGCAATACTCCCCCGAATCGCAACAGTACTCCCCCCAATCGCAGCAATATTCCACTCAATCGCAGCAATACTCCCAACCACAGCAGCACTCCCCTCAACCTCAATACGAGCCGGCCTACCAACCCCCGCAGAGGCAGTTCGAGCCCCCACCAACTACTATTACTCTACGTCAACAGCCGCCCATCCACCAGAAACCACCCCCAGTCTTTTCTAGCCAGCCAGCCACCGCTTCTTATCAAGGTTTGTATTTTGTTTAAATATTTATGTTGAAGATTTACCAACGCTTTCGTAAAATTTATTGGTTGTTACTGATAATAGACATGATAGCCAAGGCGTCTACCAACACAGCAGTTAAGGTTTTTTTGTCAGAACATTCGCCAGCCTATCCAACATTCATGGTGATTTGTATTTTTAATGGCAGTGGCGGTGCACCGTGTCCAGCAGTGGATGATTATATATAATTGAAGAAAATTAAATTCAGATGTATGGAAAATTTGGCATAAATAAAGACGCACTTTTATCTATCAGGATATATAGGTTACAGAGTAAAGTTAAATTTTATCTACCCTCCCCCCACCTCCGGGGTGAGCATCACCCCCCCGCGCCCTCGAATATGTCCCGGAGCGTGGTTTTTTCCACTTTAAAAAAAAAACCGTACTTGATACATAAAAAGTATGTAGGAACGAAATAATCCTTGATAAATTTACTATAAACCTCTCATAGTTACAAAAGCGATATCACTTACAGTTTCAGCGCCATCTGCCACCAAATACGAACATTTTTAATAATTTATCCGTTTTATTTGCTAATCATTTAGTTTTTTCAATAATTTCACACTTTATCGCCAAGATATGTATGACAAAAGTAAAGAATAGAAAATTATCTTTATAAAAAGGTACAATTTATTTCTACACTCATTCATTTGATGCTGCTATGCTATTTTTTAAAATTCAAAATATCATCAGCTACTTTGAAAGAGCCGGGCGGTTTCTCGTGCTGAGCATTCCTGGCTCGCGTCTGTGCGCTAGTTCCCCACAACTGTTTAACAAGATACCGGACTTGCACTACATTCCCACCGTTTACAACAATCCAAATTCATCCAATGAAGAAATCGAAAAGGCTGGCGAACGCACTATTCTTGCGCTGTACAAAGCTCAACCCGGAGAAGAGGATTTGAACAAGCACAGATTTGTTTGCTTTAACAAATTAGTGGGACAGGCGAAGAATGCTGTAATTTTGGCGAAATTGCCGCCTACATCGTCTGCTGCTCGCCATCATTTTCGGCGAGTCTTTCACCAAGTGCAAAGTTGGAGGAATAACGTGTTACCGCCTGAAGAATGGGGCTGGAAAAAAACTGTCAATTGCCTACTTCCCATTTTAAATACGGAGCCTTCAGCACCAGCCTCTATATTAAAATTAATAACGTGTGCATGCAAAGAAGGCTGTGGTAAACGATGTGGATGCGTAAGAGCCGATTTGCGATGTACCACTATGTGCAAAAATTGTAGAGGCCAGAGTTGTGTGAACGTAGTCGAAGTAGATATTGAAGAAGAATAATGCTGATTTTTGAAGTGGATGTCATAATAGTTACATACATACATAAATAATAGAAGTATTAGTAAATACCTAAGAAAAAATAAACTTAAGATTAAAAAAAGATAAGTAAGCTGGTTTTATTTGCAATTTGCAATCTCTCTCCGGTAGAAAATGGCCCTGTAGCTCCAGGTAACAATTTTTAAAAAGGTAATAATTATATCCAAAACAACTGGACCGATTGATTTGAAATTTAGTGCACATATATAAATTGATGACCCAAACACGGACGTGTAACATAAATAAATTAATTTTAAACATGGGGGCCAGTTTTGGGGGGGTAAATTAGAAAAAAAGAAAAAAAAATGCAAAATATATCCTGTGATATATCAAATAAAAGGGTACTTTATAAAAATATCTAAAATACTTTTTTCATAATTTTTAATTAATCAGTTTTGAAGTTATTAAAGAAAATGGGCGAAAATTAACCATGTCGCTACCCCCTCCTTATTTCTAAAATACTGGGCCTAAAAATTTGAAAAAAAAATACAGAGAATAGTTCTATACCTATAAATAACTGGAAAACATGTAAAAAGTCTATCGTGTTTAAAATAGCGCCGTTTAACTAGTACGAATGATTATATTTCGCTGAATGGTCGCATGAATTACATAAAAAAAATAGCATAGCAACAGTAAATAAAAGAGTTTAAATATAAATTATACCTTTTTAAAAAGATAATATTCTATTCTTTACTTTTGTCATACATATCTTGGCGGTAAAGTGTGAAATTATTGGAAAAACGAAATTATTAGCAAATAAAATAGATAAATCATTAAAAACGTTCGTATTTGGTGGCGGATGGCGCTGAAACTGTAAGTGATATCGCTTTTGTAACTATGAGAGGTTTATAGTAAATTTATCAAGGATTATTTCGTTCCTACATACTTTTTATGTATCAAGTACGGTTTTTTTTTAAAGTGGAAAAAACCACGCTCCGGGACATATTCGAGGGCGCGGGGGGGTGATGCTCGCCCCGGAGGTGGGGGGAGGGTAGATAAAATTTAACTTTACTCTGTAACCTATATATCCTGATAGATAAAAGTGCGACATTATTTATGCCAAATTTTCAGCTAATTGTATTGAATTAATAGGTTAAAAAGTAGACCATAGTAGTTCACTACAGTCAAGTACTGGACATGGAAAATAACCTAAACCACTCTATACCTCTACAACACATTTTCATGGATTTTATCGAGATAAGTATCAAGACAGCAAGTCTTTTAATGGGTTACTACCACGTGGTGTTAATCGCTTAAGTTAGGCGTAGGTAAAGCTTAAACGTAAAGTTGGAACAGGGCCTATCAAAGTAGAACCAATTGAGACCATAAATCATTGTTGATGAACGAGTATCCACGAAAATAATTTAAGATTCTCAAACTCTGATAATCTTGTAAAACAAACTTTGAATCAAACACCCATCCTTCCTTTGAATCAAAGGATAAATCTAAAATCCTTTCATATCTCAGTTCTGAACACAATATTAAGGTTCATGAAATATTAATGGTTTTAACGCAGAATTCAAAAAGGAATTTAAAGTGAAATTACGGTTTCATTATTTAGCTTCTGTTCCTTATATTATTTTCGGTGATCGTATGAAAAACTGATAGAGCCGTTAGTGTCTTATTTACGAAAGGGCAGGTGTGAAATGTGGGTTTTTTGATTCACTGAAGCAATATGGAGAGAGGTAAAATACAACATAGACGAAACCTTACAAAGAGAAGTAAGGAGACGTATCCACGATGTTACCTTTATTAAATTGCTTTTTTATATACCGGTCTAGAAGAGTGAATTATTACACATAAATAAACTATTCATGGAAATATGTAGAAAGAGGGGCTTATCGTCGGTTTATCTAAACACGCGAAACAGATTTACAGGCAAATCCATTTTGAGAAGATGTTTAACTTGTGTCACGACGGATTAACGAATTTCGATTGAAATATTTGGAACGTAACATCTTTAGCGAGTTTAATGTGGTTACGTAGTTAGCTTTCGGTTAGCTTTCATGACAACAAAGTCCAAATAATTTTCCACGTCATAAAAACGTATGAGTCGCCGACTTCAATCCCAACAACAGCTCGCAAATGTCACTCATTTATTTAGATGATGTTCTGGTTTGTAGTATTCTTTTCGTTTTTGTTGATTTCTTTAAAAGCACTGAATCGTTTTCGATAAAATTTATATGGTACCACCTCTAGAGTATACTCTTTCGAACAAAAAAGTATTTTGAAAATCGGTCCATAATTGGCGAAAAAATCGGTGAACATACATAAAAAAAATACATACAGTCGAACATAGCACCTCCTCCTTTTTTGAAGTCGGTAAAAAATAGGCATTGTATAGTAGGGTGGATCATTTTTCAAAATTTTATAAATTCTTTTCATCGTAAAAGAATTTATAAACCACCCTAAGCACGAAATCCGAACCCCGAGGGTGCTATATAGGGTCCAAATAACGTAAAAAATATTTTAAAAAATATTAAATGCTGGGAAGTGCCTCCACAGCGCTGTAGAAAAATTTAAATAATAATGATTTTCGTTCCTCAAGCTTTGATTTTTAAAAGATAAATTAAATACTCCAAATAATAATTTTCCTTTTTTATATTTCAGTAAACGATACAATCTTTAAAAACAACACTCAACAACTCAAAAAAATTAAGCAGTAATTTTAGAAAAAATATATAAAATCGCGATTTTTTTTTATTAAACTTTAAACACATCTTTGATTTCAAACTGTAGCATGATTTCTTGACTTTTCAAGCGATTTTTCTATACCCGTCTCTATTTATTAAACTACATACTGGAAGCCAATGCTTTGGTAACAATTTTCCACGCATCTTTTGATGGTTTGAGTGTGGTAAGGGATTTTATTTATCTTGGATAACACAACCTTTTCTATCATCTCCGGATTATTGATTAGCTTGTTTATTTTATTCTCATCGAGAAATTTTATCATTGGTGGAGTTGATACATCTTGTATAAAACCACATCAATATAATCTTTGACAAAAAAAATATAAAGGGGCAATTTAAATGTTCTTACTGCAGCAGATGGTGAAAGCGCCTTTACTTAGTTGTTTTCGAGCCTTTGTTTTAATTTGTTCGCGATCATCACGTAGCATGCTGCAAACATAGCTTATTTTCGGGGTGGCCAAAAGATCAATTTTTCTATATTACAGGATCAATAATGGATTTCAGATTAATCTGATAGGTAGTGTGAGATTATGATGGTCTTGTATAAATGGTTGGCACCGTATTGTATCTACACGATGGTTAAGTTTTGATTATAAACCACATGGGAGCATTAATTATTTAATAAACTGTACTTACCAATGTCTTTAAATGTTCAGATGCATTTTGAATTTTTGAGTTGCAACAAATAATCGCAGTGTATGATTGGCCGTAGTAATCCATCTTGAATAAAGATCTTGCCAATTTTTTTTAGATCATGTTTTACAACAGAACCCCCCTTACCGATCGCCTGAAATATATTATATATGTCATTGGAAAATAATAAGAATCGTAAGTTGATCAACTTTCCAGGTAGTTTATCAACTATCTGAAAGTCGTACACGGCGGTTGAAATGTATTATTTAACGTATACATTTCCGGTAATTAATCAATTTACGGCGAATCGCGGTAAAATGATCCGACGAATGCGATGTGTTCGCTGATTGGTTGAATGTCTCACTTAGAACTGCGACAAGTAGGTTAGGTTAGAACTGCGACCCCCAAGTAGGTTAGGTTAGAACTGCCAGAAACAACTAGACTGTGGTTTCCTTAAGAGTTTGTCGCATCAACCAATCAGAGAACAGTGTATTATATTACGGATGTCAGATTAACGTAAAAATGTACACTGGGCAGCGATTGGTCCATACGTGTATAATTTTACGTGTGGCAAAACGGTTAGTTGAAAAACTTGCAGCCAGGCAGCGTAAGTTGATCAATGAGCTAAAATGTATTGCGTTAAATAATACATTTCAACTGCCGTGTATGATTTGCCGATAGTTGATAAACTACCTCGAAAATTGATCAATACAATTCTTATTAATTTCCGGCGACAATACACATCACCTTAACTGGTCCATACTACATACAAAAAAAAACAGAACTACATCCAGCTTTCGTTTATCTTTTATGTTTAAAACTTGTAAAAATAATAGCGAGAAAATTTTATATTTTACAGGAGGTGTAAACATGCGTGGGGACCAAAAATGGCCGCCGCAAACAGTACGCGAGGCCGTGGCCGCAGAAAACGAGGCCCGGAGACAACTGGCCAAGGGGCCCGCGTGCAGACCGCGCAGGGTAAGCAAGCATCCACGCTTAAGGCCCGTATTACAGAAGGAGACTCAAGCCTT
Organism: Aproaerema taeniolella; assembly: GCA_949987775.1. Lineage (NCBI taxonomy): Eukaryota > Metazoa > Arthropoda > Insecta > Lepidoptera > Gelechiidae > Aproaerema > Aproaerema taeniolella. The sequence continues at coordinate 9,406,368 of OX465253.1, forward strand.
GATCTATACTTAAGTATTGATTGTCTCTTTTTCTCACTATCAAAATGACAAAGACGATTGCTACTCAAGAATAGATCAGAGTCTGAGTCGCGTTCTGTAATATCGACCTTAGTATTGATTCACTGTTTTTAAGAGATTAGTTCGGAAACCCCTTAGCGCGTTGATAGTAAAACTCAAATATTGTGGCCCAAAGTTCGGCAACCTTAATAGTTTGGTCTGGCCTCGTATAAATCTTCTAACGTGCAAGTGTCAGGACATTTCGGGCACACCAATAGGTTGGTCCTAGTTTTAGAAGACGCACAGCAATTACAAAAGGAGCCGTTGACAAGCTAAGGCTTCAAGTTGGTGTTGTCGTCTTAACTATTGATTTAAATTAATAAAACTCCATGTTGGAATAAGATATCGTTATTGGCTTTTACAACTAACTTGAGCAAAACACAAAAATAGGAAAGAAAACGTCAACGACTGTTTTGTTTTAGTTTTATATTTTAGTAGAGCGTATAAACCTGAATACAAGAAACTTAAGGCAGAAACTTATTCGTGAGTTTTTTACCTACTTACAATTAAAACGAATAGATCTTACACAAATTTTCGATTTTCGCATCGTACTTTCCAAAAAAAACTTAAAACATGTATAAAAAGTACCTATACGTATAAAAGTTTGAAGCTAAGTGAACTCGCTGAAAAGTTAACAAAAGCATGCTGTATATAATTTGCTCATCACACAACCATGAACTAAAATTTTGAATCCACCATTGTAGCCTGTGTAACAAAAGCCAGTAAAAATAAATATAGTACCTCTATAGCGCTCAAGTCGAATAATGTACAAAACTGTCATACTAAAAAGTGTTATTCAATCGAAAGCTAACCAAACTTTAGAATAGTATTCGTGTCAAAATGATGACTCAAAAATTATGATAAAAATTAATCTCAAAATTATTAAAAACAAAAATTAAAACATTGTTATTAAAACAGTTCCTAATAAACCCTTTAAACTCAACTACGCAAATGATTGTAACTCAAAATTGTAAAGGTCTGCTTCACAATGAATAGATGACCTATCACTATCAGTTTTATGACTAGGTTTGATTAGGTACGTTATTATATTAATTATTTAAATTGAAGAGTAAAGTTCACAGAACATATAAATGTTCTGTGGTAAAGTTACTTTCCGAACATAAACAACTTCGATTATATTTATACAAAATGTTCACCAAACAGTGCGTTATTTTTGCGTAGTCGAGTCAAATTCAAAACTAAAACCTAAACAACAGACTCATGTTATTTTGAACGGAATCGTTATCTGTTTTAGCTGAAGCAATATTCGCTTGCCGAATTAATTGCTATGGGCGAGGCGTAGATGTTCGGCGGCACTATGCCGGACTGTAATACCTTAAGGTAACCTGCGGCCTTTTGGCATCATGTGATTTGTTCTTAAAACTCTTCTAACTCGGCACTTCAAGGACCTAGAACGTAGATAATCTAACGCGTTTAGCCTCTCGCAAATACTTTTCCGAGCATATCACGTAATCGACTAAGAAATTCATACTACACACTGACTTCCATTTCTATATTTCTTTTTTGCAGGAGCTTTGCGTCGTACCTAGAACTTGTAGTAGGCGCATGCAAGATTGAACTTTTAAACGTGTTCTTAAGTATCGTGCTGTAAACTGAAATATTCAGCAATCGTAGAGAACTTATTATATTAAATTATGGAGGGTAATCTTGACCTATATCACAATGAACGTTTAGAATTTCTTTCCACAAAACATGAAAATGATCTTCTTTTATTATTTTTATGAATACAACATTCAACCTTTGTTTTACATAATTATTTTTCGGCTATTCATTCATGTCACACTAACATCGTCTATTACGTGATGAATTTTCATGTAAATTGGGTTGGTCAAAACGATTCTCATTTCGTGGGTCGTCGGTAATTAGTATGCGGTAATTTTTAATAATCTGCATTTTGAACTTTGTGTTGCAGGTAAACAAGGACTACACTACCTTCTTCGCGCAGCACTCTCTGAACAACACGTACCCTGGGTACCGCGCGCCCCCCGGCACACAACATTACGAGGACCACTCCGGCCGATCTTCATACTAACTAACACAAGCATTACTAATTTCATATAGAGTTCATAGAAAATTCATAGTACAGTTTTACAAGTTCACAACACATGAAAATCATCATTATACGTTGCTCGTTTATTGATATTTTCGCACATAAACAGCGTCGTAAATATTATGTTGGTTGAAACGGGCAAAATATCAATACAAGCAGATTTTCATAACGCCACAAGTCATAAATTTGTAATAGGATCGGTTAGAAGCCTCAAGGAAGGACTTCAAGTGTAGTACTTGTATAGACTTTAGGTATTAAAGTCTCATAAGCGTCAAGTACTAGATTGGACAACTATCATTAGTTCTTATTTATGTAGGTGTAATTTATTTTTAAATAATAACTAGCTTGTAAGTTTAAACATTAAAATAATAAAAAAATTGCCTCGCGTCATTCATTAATCTGTCATTATTTCATTTTAACTTTTTTCGATCAATCGATGTAAGTGCGGCTTTATACATTGCGAATATATTATTATTGCGATTTATATCAAGATGCTTTTTAATACAAATTGTAAATACTCCCAATGCTCAATGGACCTTGCCCAACCTTAAACCTTGCCCAGCATCGCTAAGAATAAACAAGGATGTGAGGAAATAAATTAATTATATTATTCTACCACATTAATTATGACATTATCCATTTTCACATAAAAGTTTGGAGAAGACAAGATCATTTAAAAAATATGGAACAAATTGAAAATGTTAAATCGGTAGCCAAGTAACTATGGACGATAGCCATGGGCATGGTCATTTCACGTACACACAATATCTAAGATCTTGTCAAGAAGTTGTCAAATAAAAAAAGTGTTACGAACAACACGCTTCTGCCAACATATACTTAATTAACTAAATTGATATGTAATTTAACAAATATTGGCTTAAATTGAAGCTAGTCATGAGAGATTAAAATGTATTTTGTATATAAAATGTTTAAATTACTTAATTGATCTGATATTTCAATATGTAATTTTTACTTTAATTAAATAAATAAGTTTAAAACCACGCAAATTGTTTTTGATTAATTTAATGAATGGGTATAATTTGAATCCCCTCTTACCTACTGTCCACTTCAGCTTTCACACAAATAAAGCCGCATCGAAAACGGTCCATTTTTTAGAAGCTACGATGCCACAAATAGACAAACAGATACACACACACACACACAGATACTTTTTTTTGTGGGGGGTAAAAATGTTAAGAAATGTGCAATAATAGAGTAACGTAACCTTTATCTTTGATCTTTTGTGAGTTACAATGGCCAATAATTAAGTATTTTTTAATTACGTCTGAAGTACACTGGCTACTGCCTAGGTAATGTTTACATTTTCCTTAATGGAGTTCATTACATTACACTGTAACCAGAACCAGACAAGAAACTCCAAAATTAAAAATTTCATCACACTAATAATGTTATAAAGCAGAAAGTTGTGAGTGTATGTTTTTGTAGGTTTGTTACTTACTTCTTTTTAATGATTTGATTGGCACTGGATAGTAGTTAGTGACAAACAATTTAAAAGAATACCCCTTTACACGGTAAATATAATACCTGACTGTATCACTACAACCCTAACCCGCTAAATTAAAAACTAGTTTACCCACCCAATAAACAATTTTGAATTTCAATTTTGAATAAAGAAAGCTAGCGTGATAGAGAGGAAGCTAGAGGATCTTGTAGACTTATGAGAAAAAAAAGCAGGACCATACAAGGGCAAATGTTGTGTCCTTAACACAATGTAAAGTAATGTTGTGGATTATCAAACAAAATAAAACTGTTTTTAGTATGAAAATAGCATTTATTTATCATACATAGATTATACACTGTGTACATTCCACATCGTAAGGTCTATACCGGTGCATACAGATCGCGTTTAACTAAAAGCGAACTAGCCGAACTACAAGTCTTTATGAGTAAGTTTTCACGCTAACTAAAACAACAGTACGACCACAGAATAAATAACACTTTAATAGAAAATCACATTTGACAAAGTATACAAAACTTAACCTGTCAAAGGAAGAAAACCACTCCTGTCGTTAAAAGAAAATAGTTCAGGTTTTTTCCGCAACATGGCCGACTAACAATTTTAATTAGTATCCATAAAATTCAGCTTTAAGCGTCATGAAGGTTTAAATTAAATGCCTTAAAATAAATGTAGTGTGTTTAGACTGTTTAGCTCGCTGTTACCTCGTTGACAATTTTGTGACAGTGTACTAGTATTGTCAATGATATAAACTACCTAAGGTAAAGCAAATAATGTTTGAGTTGCGAGCCTTAATATCACATTGGTAACCACAGTCAGCTTTCACAGGCTGTGCGAGCTAAAATAACACACTTATAGACGAACGAGTTAGCGTACTATTCAAAAACTATTTGATCAACATTCTATATAAGATGGTCATCGATATCGTTAACGTTTGTTGCACTATCTGTACGTAAATACACCAGGAATGAACTTACCTGCAATATTTACTACATGACTTTAACACTCTTACCATTTATTGGTTACCCTGCATAGACTTACGTCTGTGAGCATAAATGCACTTGTCGTCATTATAAAATAGTATTACAAAACCAACACTTTACTCTATCAACAAAATTATATAACAATATGATTTACTATCATACAAAACAAAGGACCCCAACAAAGTTAAATATCTTGCCACTTGAAAGGCATCAACATAACGGTAAGGAACAATTTATTAAAAAACGATTTAAATTATTTTCGTAGGTAATATAAAATAAATGTCGCGATTTTAAGAGGATATGACTTGCAAATTTTCGCCTTTAGCCCGACATTTTGATTGATTGTGATCCTCTAGTTTGTAATCTTTAACAGACAAATAGTCTGAAATCACTATAATGGCATGTAGATAAGTATTTGGCCTTTCTATCACGAGGCGCGGAATAAGCTGTAAGTTTACCTTACCTTTCAGATAAGCTAATCTCAATTTTCTTCTGTAAACAATTTATTAAAGGTATACGTTACACAGCTGTCATTAATTTAAAAGCATTGTTTCTTAAGCGAAATTGATCGAAGGTAAATGTCGCAAAACAATTATTATTCTAAAAAGGTCGCTTTGAATCATAGATGTTTCACATAGTTCATAACGTTGGACATTTGCTTACAACAATCTAGATGTGTTAACTTTGTGTGTCACACTAGCAGTCATGTAAACATCAATAAGAAATTTAAAATTTCTTCGTCCTAACAAATAACATCAATCAATTCTAACTATAACAAATCTCTTTCTATTAAGAAAAAGTAACACAGTCCAAATTTAAACTCTATTTCAAAGCGACCAACTGACGTTTAAAATCAGTTTGAGACCTGAATATTTTGCTTTCCCTCCTCGAGTCATTGTGATTAAAGCTTTATCTCATACTAGTGAGAATCCATGTGTTTGTTGAATGGCTTGTGTGAGGTAGTACCTTAGGCGCTCTTTAGTTTTGTATCGCGGAAGGTCTAGAAGGTTGAAGCATGTGTGAGCTACTGGATAGTACCTGTCGTCTGCTACCGGTTGTATCCTTATCTGTTGATAGGAGAGCAAGAGGAAGCATAAGCATTTTTTAAGGATTTTACAACAAGTTTTTAGATGTTTACTTTCCAAAAGTTCTTAAGTATTCAACGTATTCGAATGAAGTTTATTGTCCAATGGTGATAAGGTTCGAATTTGAACGAACTAAGATAATAATTGAGGAAACAGTCACGTGTATCATGAAATCATGATTTTCCTAATTTAAAAGTCAATCTTAAAGTACCATATTGAGGACCAAAGCGTTGACCAGCTAACATAGAGTGTTCCACTTACTTTGATATCTTTCATTCCTTGTATGGGAACTCGGTCACTGCCAGTCAGGAACAGAAGGAACTTCTTTTTGTCCTCGAGTGACAATTCGTGGAACACTTCCCAGAACCATCTAAAAACAATTTTTTATAAATATATTTTTTGAAATTGAAGAAACACAGAAATCGCACGTTGTAAATAACAGCTTGCAGTTGCATTTTTGGGTCACAAGTCTTAGGTCCGTATTACTGAACGCGAATCAGAATGCGACCTATATTTAAGTGGTAGTCGTCTTTGTAATTTTGATAGTGAGAGAAAGAGACAATCAATACTTAACTATAGATCAAGACTTAAGTCTCTTTCTGTAATACGGGACATAACCAGCTCAGCGCTCCATCTTGTAGGAAGATATCTAACAAGATTGAGCGCTGAGCTGGTTATGTCGGAAACAGTCATTCGATGTAGTTACCGAACAGCTTTGTCAATACATATTATAAAGAGGAAAGATTTGATTGTTTGTTTGTTTGTTTGCATCGAATAGGCTCCGAAACTACTGGACCGATTTGAAAAATTCTTTCACCATTAGAATCCTACATTATCCGGGATGGACATAGGCTACATAATTTTCCGATTTCCCACGGGAACGAAGTCCCGCGTGGGAAGCTAGTGTCTTTATAAAAACCTCACCTGATGATCTGATCGGCGGCAGTGTATCCATTCTTGTAGTCACAGTTAGTTTCAAATACCTCCCAGTCGTATTCCTCATTGCCTATTACCACTGACATTAGCTCGTGAGATCTGAACAACTTGATGATTCTACCGCCGCACACCTGAAATTAGAAGTCTTTTACAAAGAGATAACTCAAACGAGATCGAATCGAGACCAGGAAGAACAGCGATTTAGACCACGGTTAAGGAAGTTGTAATAGCATAAGATAGGTGGGCTCAAGATGGGCACTGAGACTTCACTCTCATGATAGTAGTACAGTGAAACAAGCCTCGGAAAATTTCACCCGAATCACCTAAAAAACGGAGGTGAGAAAACGTTAGCCAATGAAAGCGAACAATCATCCCAAAGGAAATCATAGAAAATCTCGAAAATAAATTTGAACTTTTGCTTTATTAAATCAGGTACCTAAGATAATGTAATAGTTAGTATCACCTTCTGGAAGCCTTTATTGAATGCTTTGAACTGGTTTTCGACGGACTTATTCAGCAAGAAGTCGACGTACAAATCTACGTATTCTTGTTTGTTCTCTTGTGTCACGGAAATGTTTTCACCATTATCTTTCAAAGGATGAACTTGCACTGAGTCAAATACCACAGTGTTCACTGCGAAGCATAATCCGAATATCTGTAAAAAATAACAAAACTCTAAAATTGAACATTTTGTATTAGCCCCGACATTCGATTGCTTATTATAACCTTTAAACGGCTAAACCAATTTTGATCTGCTTTCAAACAAAAAAACCGCATCGAAATCGGTCCATTAATTTAGAAGGTACGATGCCACAGACAGACATACAGATACATACATCAAACTTATAATACTCCCTGTTTTTTGTCGGATATTAAAAATTAAATGCATGGAAGTATAAGTAAATGCGTTTCTTTAAAAAATGTGTTGCTAAAAGTCCGCGTTTATAGGACTTTATTATTTGAAGACCAAGGTAATGCCAATTTATAACGAATATTTCCATGTTCGAACAGTTTGTCCCGCGTGTTTTCGATTGACGCCAGTCGATAAGGCTAGTTAGAGGCAGAGGCCATTTGGCGTTTTAAAACTCTGACAATAAGAGTTAGTCAATTTGACCATGTAGTAAATTATAAACCTAGACGCTGAGAAAAAAACTGATAACTCTAAAATTTAAATTTTTGCATCAGCCCGGACATTCATCGCTTATAAAAGAAATATTATTATTATTTTTGCTCTAAATAATAATAATATAATATTAATATAATATTATTCTTTTTGCTCTAAATTTCTATTTAAATTTGAATTCCTCATCATTTTTTTTTAATTAATCTCGTTTATCATTAGTTTACTCATTTTCTGTTGTTATTATTTAATCTAAGCTGTAAGTCCATTTAACTCACCTAGTTACTTTTATAGGCGAAAACTTGTTTTTGGCCTCGATATTAATAATGTATGCAATTAGTTATTTTAGGCTGTAAGTTTTCCTCATACAATAAAATAAAATAAGTCTTATAGCTCTTAAACGGCTAAACCAATTTTGATCAATATAGCTAAGAACCATCTCGATACGTCAGCTTTCAAGCAACGAAATTGGTAATTTGTTTAGAAGCTATGATGCCACAGACACACACGTCTTGTAACACCCCTTCGTCGGGGGTTAAAAATAAAAGATGATATAAAAAATATTACCTCTTCAAAATCGCTGTCAGGGTACTCGAGTAAGCTCTTTAAGCTGTTTGCAAGCGTCGGAAACAAGTCCGAGAGGTCATCCAGCACGACAGACTCTTCTAGTAGCTTCTTGTAGAGCACAAGAGGAAACGGCACGTAGATTATAATTGAGTTGTATATAGCTAGGCCGTAGATTGCACCTGCCAAAAGATATCAACATATTTTTGAGTATTTTATTAATTTGTAGCAATCCAAAGGCCGACCGTAGTAAAAAATATTGTTTACGTATTTCGTGCGTAACCGACTGCGTATTGCTTGTTTTGTGATGTACAGAATTTTCACACTGACAGTATCTGCCGCCGAAATCGTGACTTAAGGCAAATAAACAAGCTTGGCGATAATAAGAATGAAGCCGATGTGTATCTCACTCACAAGCTTCAAAATAAGTATTTACAGCCCAGGACCTCGAGGAGTGATGTTTTTGAGATCTGCGAGATAACAGTGCGCCTGTTATTTTACTAGATTTGGTCTGATGGAATCAGTGAGATGATGTAATCGAAAAAGATTACATTATTTTTGGAAAATTTGTGAAATCCCTTACGTAACACATTTCGCACACATTCTGCATACATGTTTCAAAGACCAGTGTTTAATCAAAGTCGTTCGACTACGATAGAACTGTAACTGTAATCCGAACCTATAGCGTACATAACATTCAATTGCAGAGACGTCCATTAAAGTTAATGCTATTTTAAATGTTATACTGTCACTTTTGGTCTTGTTGACGTAAACAAGGACGGCATTGCATTTAAAGAAGCTTTAACTTTAATAAACGTTTCCGCAATTGAGTAGTCTTTCAATAAAGAATATGTTTTCTGGTTACGCATTACGTTTGCGAATCTCACCTATCAAGTAATACATGACGTCATCTTCGAACGGATTGTTCGAAAACCAAATCATGTTGGTTTCCTCAGATGTCTGGAACATTCCATACACTGGATCGAAAATTTCTTTGAGCAATAATAGGAAGAACTCTTTTCTTACACCACCTGCGTCTTCTGCCTCTTCTCCTACGAACTCTACCTGAAATTTAAAACTATATTACTATCTGTTTTGGATGAATGTTGAATATTTACTTTTAAGGTTTGAGAGAAAAGGCGTCTTCGGTAGCTTTACTACTTTTCGATAGTCGTAAAATGTAACCCATTCATTACGTTCTATAAACGACTATTGTCTTTAAAAAATTGAAAATGCATTTAATTATGTAATAAAATGTTTTGCCGAATAAAACATTTTTCTCAAACACTCGATGGGTTGACTGGAAGATATCCCCTTATGGGATAAGTTCGCCTTTATATTGTTTTTCTTATATTGTGTCTTGTGTAACTTATACAATAAAGAATAAATACAACCATACATAAAAAATGTTCAATATCTTGGTTCATTTCAAACAACGAAACGTCAACATTCGATATACACAAGCACATTATTTTACACAGCACTTTAAATTAAGTTCAATTCTTCCTGCTCAGAGGTTTTAGGTAAAACGACTAGGCTGTTACGATAAGTATATTTTTACAATAATAATCAGATACTAAGATGCGCTGATCTCCTCCATACATGTCTATAACGATAAAAAACTGATAAATACTTACTCTAAGTGGTTTCTTCAACTGCGAACTTTCATGATTACTGATTTGCAGCATCGTATCTCTCACTATATGATTCCTTGACACTGTTAGATTGAAGAACTGATCTCTTTGGTATTCGTAAGTGGGATCTAGAAACAGCCGAGTGAATATCTGCGTGGCAGCTCGGCTGATTGCCATTTGCATTTGGATTTGCTGGTCGATTTTAAGAAGCAATGACTTGCAGTTCACATCGAAAAGGAACGCGTAGTTGCAAAGGTGTGGTTGGGTGGACTGAAAAATAATATGATTGATCAAATATCAGGAAGATGGGGACACCCAAGAAGTTAATTTCAAGATGTTTACCAAAATCCTAAACTCATCGCGTTATTTTATTGATGTACGTGACTTTTAATAATTTAAAAAAAAAATTTAGACTAATATAAATCGGTTTTTTTTTAGGAAAATGCATCAAAATAAAAATGTAGAAAAATGAATATTCTGAAAACATAAAAACATCACTATCTATAAAAGACAATTACTTTTTTAAAAACCGTACGAATTTAAAATAGTAAAATGTTCGAACGAAAAACATGATATGTAAATGGTTCTTAAAAAGAAAATAATACTCACATCCTGATCAGAAAGCCAGTTGATGTAATCGGTGGCAATGTCCACATAATTACACAACTCGTCTATGTAGAAACACTCTGCGGGAATTTTAGGTTTCTTTGGATTCGTGAAGTTGATTTTGTTCAGTGACGATAAAGCGTTCAGAATTTGTATTATGCTGTGAGTGAAATAGAGTTTCTGTAAACACAGAAGTTAATTATTTAGAATGAAAGAAAAGATTACGGTAATTACTGCAAAGAGCTATATTAACAGGGACTTGAAAACGATACAGATAGATTTGGTCAGAAATATATTATAAACCTTTTGAAAGAGCTCTATTGTATTTTTGTATGTAACGAATAGGCTCCGAAACTACTGGACCGATTTCAAAAATTCTTTCACCATTAGGATGCTACATTATTCCTGAGTAACATAGGCTACATAATTTTCCCGAATTCCCATGGGAACGAAGTCCCGAGCGGGATGCTAGTTTAAAAATTAAATAGTTTAATTGTTAAATTGGTGGTAATATTGTGAGATACCTGCTTATGTAACTCATATTTTGTTATTCGTTTAGTTAACTTTTACAAAACAAAAAGTTTAACAAGCTTTTTGTGGTACCAATATTTAATGAACACAAACATCAGCTTAAATCTCACCTTATTAGCTCGAACTGTGGGTTGTAGGAGCTCGTAAACAATAACGCTTTTAAATATATCGACGAGCATTTCAAAATATTCTGGAGTCGTCGATTCCCACCACAAGGTGACTATCCTTTGGGGATGGAGGGACAGTTTGTTATACGCCTCGGCGAAGGGTCCCTGAAAGAAAATAATTATATCTTGCTTTGTTCCCAGTATGGCTATGGACAAAGAGACAATTTTACATAGATATCTGAATGTTTTTTCTAATTTTGAAAAAAAAGGGCCTTAGTAAGCACTTATAAAAGAGTTACGCTTACTGTTCGGCATTGACCAGTGAAGTGAAACAAATTCCAAGGATGTGTGGCCCTGACCATAGTGACAACATATCACGAGCCCTTTATTTCGTTAAAACCATGGTCCAACAAGTGAAAAGCTCGGGTAGAGTCCGAGAAAGGAGACACTAGTGGGAAAGGGATACCAGCTACTCTAGTATACGTAATGAGACTTCTCTCTCATGAGAGTTTAGACTTCCGAAACACCACAAGGAAAATGAACCCTATTCGTATCTAGACATGCGTCCTTTTAATAATTCAAGATCATATAAACTTATACTATTATATTAAAGGTTTTGTTTTCCTTGGCAATAAACTCTCACGAGAGTGGAGTCTCATTGCATATGCTAGGGTAGCACGAAGAAAAAACACTAGGGAGAAAGGGACACTTAGTACAAGGGAAGACTAGGCAGGAAGAGCGCTAGGGAAAAAGAGCGCCAGATATAAAAAGCACTAGAAAGAGAGAGACACTGGAGAAAAGGCGACACTAGGGAAACTTTTAATTTTAAGATACCAGGCAATAGAACACGTATCCGCTAAATAATAGTTTCAACGGCACGTGACAAGGTTAATGTGAGTTTGTAGTTACCTGTAACTCAGGATGCCGTCTAGGATTCCTCATTTCGTGATAGAGCGGCAGTATTAGGAACATTCGTAGCGCCTCCGCATCTGGAGGTGATACCTTCATCTTCTTTATTATGTTCTCGGTTAGGTGGTTAAAGATCTGAAATTATAAAGCACTATGAAATATTATACGCCATGCAATCAAAGACATTGTCTTGTGGAACGCAAATAGTCGAGACAAAAATACCTACGTTTTTAACATTAATCGCGAGATCTGAAAATTTATTGAAAAGCGTGTAAATTTCTATAGCGTCGTTGTTGACAGTTACATTCAAATACCTGATATCCCAGAGTTATCAGTTGACACATTAAGAAAGATAAATACATTCGAACATAGAACCTCCTCCTTTTTGAAGCTGGTTAAAAAAGAAAGCATTATCTTTTACGAGTGCTCAAGTACAGTAAGGTTGAGCCTTTTCTCATCCATAATAATTATAATTTCAAATGGACATCAAACATAACACTTTGGCTTTTTGTACAGTTCTTATTAGGTACACGTAAAAAGTAATATCGCGTGTCAACTGTTCAGAGTAAGCCCATATCCGTCCTCACCGACGGGGCACAGGCCTCCCTTCGAAACATGAAGGGGATTTAGACCATAGTCACGCTGGCCCAATGCAGGTTGGTGGCTCTTGAGTCTACACTATTAATATTCGATGATAAAGTTATTGAAACAGTAATAAAACTTGACTTACAAGTTCCTTTATGGAATTATTCTCGAATCTGCTGATAAGTGTAAACGCTTCTTCTGCTTTCTTGAAGTCTATGCCTGGCACCTTTGTATTGCAACCATAGTGCGCGTTCTGCCCTGTTAAGAATGACCCATTTATGCAGGCCAGTGACCCGAAAACTGTCTCCAGATATGCCATGAGATCCTGAAGCAATTTTTATAAACCTTATCCAAAATCCTTGCATCATATAATAAGGGCTAATTACTTACGATTTTCATTTGGTTTTCTCAAACATATGAGCTAATTTACGCGGAAGATTTCCTTTTTCTGTATTTACAAGCACAAAAAAAGGCGTATAACTAAAATCATTTCTCTGTTTACTTTCGATTATTTGTTTCGTTTTTAATAATATAAGCAATTTTTTTGAAATCTTTTAGCAAGGTCTTGGCTTACACAAATACATGGCTCCTTATTGCGCAAAAGTGCCAAGGTACCAAATATTCTTCATTTATTTATACGCTCGCACCCATAATCACTAATGGGGGCAGAGCATTTCGGTGTGGTAGGCTCGGTCCTACCGAAGTTGCTGTGTTCCGTCGGTGCGTGGGAGTACCAGTGCCTTAATTGGCATTTTCTGGGTTAACTCGCTCCGTCGTCAACCTCATCTATGACCTTGGTCAAGATTGGGGTCAAGAGTTAACACATCTCATAATAAAAAAAAATGTGGTTTTAGAACCTCTAGATGCCACATTTGACAAATATTCTTGAACATCCAACTATCTCGAAAAAATCTAAGTGGATGTGTTATTCTTTTTGGGGTAGCTTAAATGATACATATGATACAGTCTGTTCCCCTTAATAATGTGTCCACCCAAGTTTCTTGTCTGTTCGTGATAAGCTTCAAATTAGAATGAACTTTCCTCTCTTGGAATTTTTTTAAATCAGCTCATATACATCCCCACCGAGGGGCACGTGCCTCCCTTCGAGTGTACATTATAAAAAGTAAAACTTACCTGATTAACCACGTCAGACTCTTTGAACACCTCACAAGCACCTAGTTTGGGTATGTTGAGAGTTAGGATTTGTTTGCTTGGTTCTTTTATCCTGAAGTCAGTGGTCCCACTACCTCCGTTCAAGAGTAGGAAACTGTGATCCCAGCCGGCGAACACTTTTATCGGACCACTGAATACATCGGGGGAGAACTGAGGACAAATTTTGTGTAACATTGTTTAGCGGATAAAAGAATTACATGCTGCTCTTTGGATGTATTAGCAATACTTTGGTCAAGCTAATTTATTAGATGGTTATTTGTGTTAATAACACCGACCGTATTCATATTCTGTAAATAAATGATTTGGTTTGGTTTTAATCTTTGCGCGTATTTGAAGATGTAATTAAAATGAAGAACTTTCTATTCATAGAAAATTCTTCTTCAAGTTCTTCATATTATTTTTTCTTTCTATTCTTCAGAATAGGAAAAAAACAAAGAAAGAAATTCAGATTCGACTGATAGGATTTGTTAAAAATATTTTGTACCAAAAGTAAAGTTTTTATAATCACTGCCTCTTAGTCTTAAGGAAAGTTGTTCAATTCAATTTCTACGCAAAGAGGCCAGCGCATCAGGTTAGTCCATTTTCATCGCAAGACCGCTCTTATCACCAACAGCACAGATTAGCTAGCGAAACTTTAGGGGGTGATTCTCCCGATAAAACTGAACAACTTTTCCCAAAGAACCCATATGAAACTTTAAAAAAAATCGTCTTCTCATACTAAGGCAATCGCAACCAGCTGATGTATGAAGATGCAAATATTTTTATCATATTTGAACCTATGTTCCTTTAGGAAAGTTGTTTAAGTTTCATGGGCTGATTTACATCCTTAAGTTTCGCTAGTTCACTAAATCAGACGAGGGCCAAGGCTAAGACGTCTCATGCATGAGGCTTGACAGATTTTCGAATCAATGAACATTTCAGCTCAAACATGAAAACAAAACTATTCAAATCTTCTAAATTGAAATTGCGCATGATCTTAAACTTTCTTTCTTTGACTTTCTTCTCCTTAGAATTTTGAGACCATATGCCATAACAATTTTTATCTCTAAAAAAAATACATCAACAACAAGGCAAGAAGGAAGGACCAAAAATAATGAAAAAAAAGCCTACATCTACAAATTTCACCGTAATACCTATTTACGCCAGAGGAAATCGACACTAAAAAATGCAAAAATCACAAAGCTGGATGTAGTTCTGTTTTTTTTTGTATGTAGTATGGACCAGTTAGGGTGGTGTGTATACAAAGTAACTTTGAAAAACTTGTAAGTACTCGCTGCGCATCACACGATAAACTGCGAATTTTATCGAACTGCGAATTTTGTCACCTGTTTGTTCTAAAAGTCAAACAGCTTAACTACTACATCCAGTTTTGTTATATTGTTAAATTCCGCAGGGCTATGTAATAAATACACATTTTACGCTACTGCACAGAATTGACCCAACAACAAAAACATATATTTACTCATCATTCTGTAAAGAAACTTAATTCCTTTAAAGTTTTTGCACAACTTTACTGAGTCGACCATGATCAGTAACGCAACAGACAAAGATAACTACAAGACAAAACATACTGAATTATTAAATCTATAGGTAAATATGTTAAATGAATGATCTAGACAGATGATCTAATGAGAAGTTGTAAAAGAAATAATAAAATATAATAATGACTCAACATTTAATTTGGATCCGCGGGCGGTGCCGGCTTTGCCGGAGTTAGCAACTACCGGATCGACCTTCGATTTCTTCTTAGGCTGAAGAAGACAGTTTGCCATTAGAACGGGCGCACACTACATAGATTCATGTGTGGGTAGCTTTAATTTATAAGCATTAAGGGCTAAGTGTGGGCGTCGTAGTGTATAAAACTCAATGGTAATGGAAAAGCACGCTGAATAGAAATTATTTCCTTAAGTATCATAGGTGACATCGAGGATCTTAAGAGGTTAAACTCATTTATAATATTAAAAAAATCACCCGAATTGAGAACCTCCTCCTTTTTTTTAAGTCGGTTAAAAAATAGCTGAATAACACTAAGTCCACGGCGTAAAATAGAACTTTAGAAGCATAGTCCTATTTTACTTAGTAGAAGCCTTTGCCTAGCAGTAAGACACCATTTCGGATACATACAAAATTCTTCATTCATAACTGACTCACTTCTTTAATGTATATGTGGTGTCGCACTTCTGGGTAAAAGACCTCATATAATGCCCATTACGTCTTAAATTGTGTAGTCTGTGCCTGCTCTAATAGTAAATAAAAATAAGAAGAAAATACTTTTCATCGTAGTAAAAACTACAAATACATGGTGTTGATTCGTAACAGCAAGTTTTAAGGAACTAAATTAGCCTTCTAAACTGAACAAACGCTAGAAATCATCGATATTATGAATACCTGGAATGCAGGAAAGTTAATTTTCTATTAAAGAAATTTTAATTCGAAATTATACTTTCTGAATTTTTTTTTACGATGCTAAGTTCAACACCGTAATAAACGTAAAGTTGTAGTTTTCATGCAATGCAGTCTCATAAAAGGCGTTTCAATAACTAAAAATAATACATAATTATTAATTTTACGTTTTAAAGCGAAAATGTAGGATGAGAGTTGCCTCATCAATGGAAGCACGTTCTTTTGTGTTCGAATTTCGATCAGTTAATTGATGGAAATTCGAACTTTTATCTTAGATTTCACTTAGGTTCCTTTTGGATAGCTCTCCAAGTCTTTGATCAGATTCACATTACGAAATTTTATTAAACTTATTAACTAATTTGTCTTTTTCAGTGTTAGTAAATGAAATTAATATGGTACTTATTTTTTATCAACGAGAAAACTATTAAATCGCTGAGTCAAGACAATATATAAAAGATGCTAGGAAGTTACAAGAGTTTAAAAATAAGGAAATGAAATTACTAATCTACTATTAGACTATAACAAAAGCTATCAAGTATTCACCTTGCTGGTTTCCGCAGTATCTGTCTATTAGAAAAAAATGAAAACGAGTTACAAGAGTCGCCGATAGAAATATTTTTTTTAAATGTAGGAATATTAAGGTGTGTCCTAATTCTGACACAGAATCTTGACTCATTCACTGACTCATCAATACTCAAACCATTGTACACACAGCAGCACATTTGGCTATACATATTGA
The DNA here is from genome assembly GCA_949987775.1 of Aproaerema taeniolella. Lineage (NCBI taxonomy): Eukaryota > Metazoa > Arthropoda > Insecta > Lepidoptera > Gelechiidae > Aproaerema > Aproaerema taeniolella. Next base: position 9,423,348 of record OX465253.1, read on the forward strand.
CCTTGACATCGCCTTTATCTTACTCGTAATAGAACCGGCTTTCATAGTGCTAATGGGTAACCTGACGTGCTGCTGTCTTTACCTAGAAAGCTGTTTCTCACAAAAGAAACATCTGATGCGGACAAGGAAAATGGCGGGATTGCTTCTAAGGAACGAAGTCCCTTGCGTTATCTAACAGTGTTGAAAAGTTAGAAGGAATGTGGGAGAACGGATATCGTATACAAAATCTAGCTTTCTGGCCAGGTTAGCTTGCATAAAATGTATTTTACATAGACCTATCAAGACTTCCAAGCAGAACTAACAGCCAAAGTAAAACATAGAATGTGCTAGCTGACAGGTCTTCCCGGGTATAGCACAATGCTGAACTTGGACCTTTTTGTTTAGATGTATCTTGAGTTTAATTATTTTGAAGTAAACTAATTAACAATAGTTTACAACTCAAATCAATAATTTCAAGAGCTAGTAAAGGGACACAAGGATTTTATTGTATTATACAAAGTGTGGTTAAAAGCGTATAAATAAGTAAATCAAAAATATCTCACCGGTGAATCATCAGTAGGTGTGAAAGACACAGGTGTAGGGACTAATGCGAAGGCCACGTGTGGGCAACCGAGCTGCCCTCTGGCGCCATATCCACTTACTAGGATGCGATCGCCCACCCGGCAAAGTAGGTGTCTACGTCCACACGCGATTTGTGTCACTGTGCTACCCATTAGCTCCATTATCTGAAGTGAGAGATAATAGTCAACTCATTAGTAAAATATACATCTCAAAGAAGAGGGGTCACAGACACAGATTACCCCTTACAAGATACTGCATATAAGGCGACCACGAGGCAACCAACGCGCGTCACGCATATATGATTTTGCACTTATATCTATCCGAGCTCCGGTGCAACGCTTCAGTGCCGAAGCACCGAAGGGGGGAGGAAGGAACTTTAGACATCTTTCCTTTGGTGTTTCCTAGCTTTTTGTCCCGTTTCAGATGCGAGATAAAATTTGGAAGAACGATAAATTTATAGTACATGTAGTACCCGCCACCTAACCTCCGTTATCCTGCTAACAAGAGGAATGGATCAAGTTTAAATATCCAGCCGTCTGAATGTTTAAGTAGAATTGTCAATATTCGTATATGTGAAAAAAGCCAATTGAAACCGAACGTGAATAGTAATGAAATATAGCCCTTAAGGCGGTTGCTGTGAAACCAAAATTGAAAAAGTCCCACTAGATGGCGCTGTTTTTAGAATTGGTAATTTCGTCATGATTTTGTCGATTATTTCATAAATAAGACAAGTTTTGCATAATGTTTTGAAATTGCCGAAAGCCTGTATCTATCTTTGACTGTTATAGTAAGGATTCAGTTTATTTTAATGTTTTATTTTCCCATGTATTGCGAAAACATGCAATAAAAATTTATTACGCACACATAGACGTTCGAATTGAAAGTTTCATTCATAAATTCTCGCGTATTTATCTGTCAATTTACTGGTAGGAGGCGTTTTATCTGTCAGATTATTAGGAATCTAAATACAAATCAAAATTTTGAGTTCATAACTTCTCTAGCATATTGGTCACTTATCACTATCATTTTCAGCGTGTTTTTACGCTCAGTTCTCAAAAGCCGCTTTTCGATTCTTGAGCACATAAAATTTAGTTCATTTACAATCTGAATGCGGTCAATGAGGTTAGGCAACCTTCTGAAGAATTAAAGCGTGATGGGTGACCGTTTTTGTGCTTCAGAACACTCAAAAATAAATGCAATCATATTTGAAAGCAATATTTAAGGTTAGGTACCCCATTCTAAAAGTTGACTATGATAGGTGACTGTTTTTGTGCTTCACTCAGCAATACCTTTTCGAAGCCGAAGCGGATTGTTAGTAGGCACCTATATATATCTAGGTAGGAAATCTGGATTGCGTCATGGTGTTGAAAATTTAAAAAGTCCAAGCTCATATTGTACATTTCGCAAAATGTTATATTCGTAAAATATCTTATTCGTAAAATGTATTTTTGTTAAAAATGACTCACATATTATTTTGAATTGAATTACGTCTAGGCGGGGTCTCACGGGAATTACGTCTCACGGGGAGGTGAGGCCACAGGCTAAGTCAAGCTGCCTATAAAGCGAGGACAAAGGTCGAGCTTTACCTATGGCCCCAAAAATGCAAGGTAGCCGAATTTTTTCAATTTTTTTTTTTTTAATATTGATATGGGACATCCACTTTGAAACCCAAGATGACGGACATACGTTTTTACATAAATGTTGCTATAGGTAAATTACAATTCAAAACGACGGACATAATTTTTGTAAAAGAAAATACTGTCAAGTTTATGCCTCCCTGAAAGCATACCAACAGCGACCAGCTTAAGCATAAAATATTTATTTCAAAACGTTTCGTGTTAAGGGATGGCTTTGCAAAAATTGAAACCCTGATTCAGACTATCATTCTGAACTTTTCAGTGGAATTTTCCACTCATTTCACGTTATATTGATTGTTACACTAGATTTCATTCGTTTTTTTGTTAGCCTGGCTGTTACACGAGTGTAACCGCGTCGAAGACCCTTTCCCCATTAGTACCAACGCAGAAGAGATCGAGTATCGATGTAACACATTCGAATGTGGTTTCGTATTAATAAGTAAAATATTCAAAGTTGTGCTTTTCTGACTATGCTATTTTATAACGGTATTATCTGAACTGGTAGCGGATTAGAGTATCTACTTTTCGGTTTGAATGAGTCAGGGTATTTTAACAATTGTCGACTAATAACCCTCTTAAATTCGAAGTCTATAAGTTCGTTAAAGTCCCATAAAATCCACTTGATGAAATTAAGGGCAGAAATTTTACAGCCAATGGATATACATCGTGTTATATCGTCTCTACAATAAACATCATAACAGTTACAAATGATTCTTAATTTGTGGTTTTACTTTATTAGTCAGATCAAAAAAATGGCAAAGAAATGTAGTTACTTTTTTCAGAATAAATGAAAGATAATATTTTTTATCAGAATAAAAAGACAACATACAGCCTGTCCACCATATTTGGTGGAACACCAATCAAAACGACATACTACGTTACGTCGGCAAGTGTTTCAAAATAACCCAATAAAAAGAAATCCAAAATTAAATTCAAAAGTAAGATAAGATCGCAAATCTAGGAATCAGTTGCGCGGTTAGTCATCCATTAATGTCATAGATTCATATACTTGATATTAGTAAACATGACAGCCTTGCGCTTAAATTTAAAGTATTAAAATTAATTAAGTACATTGCTTTTAAATAAAATTTAGCCCAGGAACTTAAAAATTGTGTCAGTTGACTTATCTTAGGACATTCTTCAGAACCTTTTTTTCTGATTGGGTATTTTTAATAGGTACGCATTGTTACGTATAGACACCGTTTTGATGGAAGGAAGGATTACACTATTTCTCTGTTATTTCGTTTTATAGAACAATGAGCTCCTTAAATTGATTTTCTTCACAGAAATAATTTGAAAAATTGTTTTTTTAAATCACAATGAAGTTTGTTTTCTTTAATAATTAATGTTACAACAGATTAAATTTTTTGCAAAGGTTTATTATTCCAAAAAAAATATATAGGTATCAAATATCAGCACCAGCCAAATATCAGAACGGAAGAACTTAACAACACGGATCTTAATGTCGTAATCCTCTTGAAATTTTTTGCTAGTAGTTCACTACTGGAAACGGAGTTACATAATAGTTAGACTTTGAATATTTAGCTTATTATTAGGAAAATAAATGAGTGAAAAAAATTGTTAAGTTAAACGATTTTGGTGAAAATAAATATTAAAATAGTGTAGACAATGTATTCAAAGTTAAAAAATAATTCGGTATGTGCTAGGTACCTGTCATTACACCACTCTCCTTCATCAATCTATGGAATTAATAAAATAAAATAAAATTGTTGGCAGCCATATTGGTTTACAATGATACCGAATGTATTAAACTATATAATCATCCAAACTAAAGGTGCGTACCTACAAAATTTTAGATCAATCCGTCAAAAGGAAGGGGTCAAATTTCAATTATTAGATAACAAGGCAAGCTAAATAAAATCGTTTAAAAACATTCTGATGTGTTTTATCGATAATCGATGCGATGTCTAGTGTGGTGTTACCTATGAGAAAAGTTATCTTTGTGTAAAAACCAGTGTTGCCACAAGGAACGAGTGAAATCTGGTGTCACAATCAGTGTAACCACGAGAAACGCGTGGAAAATTCCGCTATAAAATTGTTCAGAATGACAGCTTGAATCAGGGTTTCAGTTTGTGCGAAGCCGTCCCATACATTTTCATGAATCGTTTTGGAAGACATATTTGTGAAGATATGGATACTTTCCATATATCATCTCTTCTTATTCAATAGTCAAGTCTATGGTTCGTTCCTTAGCGACACTTATTGTTATTAATTGTCACTTAGAAAAATACAATTGTTTTTGTTGAATGCTTTTTACGTGAATGTTTTGTACTTCCTAATATTAATTGATTTAGTTTGCATTTGTCGTATTATTGTTTTTATGTCTGATAATATGTAAAAACTTCATATTATATATAAAAACTTCATAATATTTAATGCTAAAGCAGGTCTCAGTCAGTGTGATTTCAGGAAGGCATAAAACTTGCCAGCGTTTCACATAAAAATTACCCACGACCCAAGTCAATGACCCAAGTTTTTGCCTCGTTCCGTTCCTTTTGAAATGCTTATTTTAAAGGTTTCCTGCTTTAAAATTAAATTATTTATTGAATTATGGTCTATTTTATATTAAAAAATTATATAATAAATAATAGCGTAAATCATAAACATCCAAAAACCTATATCGCATTCTGTGCATTGCGTAGCGCTAAAGTAGACAACAATACCTTCTTTAAGTTTCCGGGAAAAATGGTTATTTGAAGCCGATCATGATCTATGGTTTAAGAAATTTATTTATCAAAAGAAATTGCATAGTTCACTTACTGAGAAATACAATTGCGGATACTTGCTTCCAAAACAGCTATGTACAGATATTAGTTAATATACCCATATCTGTGATCATATATTACACTTATACTTTGTAAAAGCTCTACAGTGTATGTCTATAAAAAACGTATTAATAAAAATATCATGGATTCCAAATTGAAAAAACAATCAAAAATTAAAATAACCTAGTAAGCCAAAGCTTGTACATAAGTAAGTTTTTTCGAAAAGGACATTGCGCGAAAAGAACATTTTGAGAAAGGACATTTTCAGAAAAATGTCATAATGAGCCTGATATATCGTATTAAATTATAAATAACTAGCTTTCCGCCCACGGCTCCGCGCGCATGGTCTACAGGTTGCCCAGCTATGGTATAAATCGTAGCTATGTCCTTTCCCAAGGTCTAATCTATCTCTGTAATCGGTTTAGTAGTTTAGGCGTGAAAGCATAACTGAGAGACAGACAGACACGCAGAGTTGCTTTCGCATTTGTAATATTAGTCGGGAATTAGGGATTTGAATTCTTTTTCTTATCGTGTAGGTAAGGTCAAGTGTGTGGCAAACTTGGCTGGTGTTTCTAAGGATTTGAATTAATAACTAATCATACCAGGTTGTACAAAAAAAATGAGAGACTCGTTTAGAAGTTTTTTAAATCAACATTTTATTTTCCAAAACTATGATGGGCTGATATTATTTTATTCTTGTTTTGTACTTGTTGGGCCCTTTATAAGACGGTGGATTTCTGCATTACAGATTGGAAGGCATTCTTTTGGCAGCATGCATGTTTTATAAAAATTAGTCTTGTCCCAATGCCCCCTTCCCGATGTTCTGAGTTGACCCTGTATCTGTATTGAAATTATTTCTTACTTAGGTACTTACTCTAGAAAAAGGCAATGAATGAGCCTGTCCAATGCTCATTGATTGCAAAAATGAAGTTTTTAAAATAATGAGCATATTAAAAACACTCAAAAGCGGGGGGCTATTGTTTCTCTTTATAAGGCGTTTCTTTTTATAAGGCGACTTTGATAAGTAAACGAACCTTTAGAGTTTAGAGGCTAATTTTCTTTAAAACTGAAAACTTTCCTCAAAGAACCTATTTGAAATTCTCAAAATAAATTCGACTTCTTAAATTTTTATACCTACTAAGTAGGTAAATCAGCTGATAACTCGGGTTGAATGCAGAGGCAAACTATTGTTTTCACATTTTGACCTGATCCCTGGGGAAAGCTTTTCAGTTTAGTGGGAAAACAGATCGGGACCCTTGCTACGGCTACAATAAAACAAAATGAAAACTTGTTGTAGATTATTGTTACTAGAATTTTCACTTATTATACCTACCTACGGCTTACAAATACTTACGACGCAATTTTTTGGTTCATGTTTTAGGAAAAATATAGTTCGAGACAGCTTGGGATTCCGCCTCGGCCACGCGTAAGCTGTTAGGTGATTTGCTTATTTCAATTTAATGGCAATTGGACGTTCTTATGAACAACCATTTGTACCATTCTCAAATTAGAGGAAATACAAAATCTACAAAAATTATAATCATAACAAACAATGACAACTTGACACATTTCATAATTTGTGTCATTAATCAAAATGCGTTTGAAAACTATACATTTCGGATAAAGCCTTGTAAAAAAAATGAAAATAAATAAGTATAAGCGTTTCTAAGTAGTTTTTGTTATAAATATGTTACCTCAAATTTAAATTTAATTAAAATAACGCGATTTTTAACTCATTTTACATTAATTTTTATGAAACAAAGTTAAACAGTATCACGTCTCAGAACGGCCAGTTTATGTATGGCGGGAAACATTTCCTATCTATTTATCTGTCAATTTGTGTAAATGTAACGCACACAAACAGAAGCTAGGCAAAAATTTTAATAATTTCAAAGACTTATAATTTAAAAATGGTTTGATTTATTAATAATTTTATTCGGTTGCCGAAAACTAGATTTTTTAAACAATTTTTCAAAGTAGTTTGGAGAATCTGATATACTTTCAGTCCGGCGTGTATTGGTGAAACGTGTTGTATGAAAATGACACCTCAGCAACCGCCTTAACGCTTTACTTGAAGATTGCAAAAACAAAAAAGGCAACAATTGTGACATTTGATGTCAAAAAAGGAAACGATTGAATCACGCAGTTTAAAAATAAATCTTCTGCGCAGGAATAATAATAATAATAATAATAAAACGTTTATTTTACTATGCAGCACACAGATACAAACATTTAGACGATCACAAATTACATTTAAAAAAATTAAAAAACGTATAAACGTGGCATTACTGAACCGTATACATCATAACATAAGACCTTCTTTTTTTAAATTTAAGAGCCGCTCTCTTGTCGGTGGAATAAACGCTACACACCTTAATCCTCCGCTATGATTTGACCTCTCGATATGACACGACCTCAACCTTCTCTTTTTTTGCTCGAAATAGCTCCACCTAGGTCTACCCCTACCTCTCATTCCTTCAATCTTTCCCTCTATGATGTTTTTTATAAAGTGGTCATGTCGCATCGAATGCCCAATCATCTTCCCTCGACCTTCAACAAGTATAAATCATAAGACTTCAACAAAACTTAGTTACGGTAGGGCCAACAAACCTTTCTAGGTACAAGCTCGTCCCTCGTCGTTCCATGTCCAGTTTGTCCGTACTCCCCTGCGCCGCACGAAAACACTCCTCCGTCTAGCGTGAGGAACACTGTGAAGTCTTCGCCACACGCTATGTAGCACACCTATCAAAATAGAAGTATTATATTAACTTGATCCAATATAAGAGTATAGGCAATAAAGAACTGAATTGAATAAGCTAAAATAAATAGATTTATATTTAAGCGCTCGTAGCCTAGTGGCTCTCGCTGATCTCAAACGATCAGTGAGGTTAAGCAACGTACACAGAGGCAGAGAACGGGATGGGTAACCAAAGTGGCAATTTATCACGAGCGTTTCCGTGCCTCGGAGGGCACGTTAAGCTGTCGGTCCCGGCTGTTATCGATTGACTACAGTCGTTAAAACCAAGTCAGAGGCCGCTGTGCGGTTTGAAAACTCTGACACAAGGGTTAGCCAAGTTCGCCACACGCTTGACAATACCTACACGTTAAGAATAAGAAGAATCTATTTTTTGTACAAGAGAATCGATTTTTGAAGTTTACATACCTTTACATTCCTCAATGTTTTAAGATGTGATGGATAGCATCTGTTTTCTCTGTCTTGCAAACCTAACTGCCCGTGCGTGTTTTTACCCCATCCGAATACTGCGCCGGACCTTAAAAATAAGTATATCTATAAAAAATAAATACTGATTATATTCAAATTAGTTTTTAACAGACTCCAAAGGAGGAGGAGGTTCTCAATTCCACAGTAATTTTTTTAAAATATATTTATTACGCTATAACGCCGCCAATTCTTGGACAATTATCAATTTTTTTTTGTTAGAAAGAGTTGAGGCTGTACCATATAAATGTAATCGAAATTGATCCAGCGTTTTATAAAAAACCAACAAAATTATATTTAAATGACGTTTTGGTTTGTGGTTATATGCTGACAGGCATTGTTGGAATTGAAGTCGGTTGACTCTTACGTTTTAATAAATAAATGTATCCTGTCATATAAGTATTGTTTTTTCCCGAAAATGCCAACTACGTCAAAATTCATGCAAGCAAGAATTTTTTTTACCATCCCATATACGTCCCTACCGAGGGGCACGGGCCTCCCTTCGAAACACGAAGGGGATTAAGGCCATAATTCACCACGCTGACCCAATGCGGGTTGGTGGACCGCTCGTCTGTCGAAAATGAATTTTCTTGGACGGGCGGGTTTCATCACGATGTTTTCCTTCACCGTTAAGCAAATGATAATTATAAATCCGTACATAAATCCGAAACGACGAATTTAGTGGTACAGGCCCGCACCAGGATTCGAACCCACGACCTTCCGATTAGAAGTCTGGCTCATTACCAACTGGGCTATCAATGCTTATTGCAAGAATGCGAGCAAGAATGCGTTGTCCTATTGTGACGTAAGCTGTAGGCTTGTTCCATCTCTTTCAGAATTATGGATGTAGAGGAAGCAAAAGAAGTGTGTTAAGATAGTGCCAACGGCAATCTGTAGTCTCTGCCCTCCCCAATGGGACAAAGGCGTGAGCTTATGTGTTTATTGTATGTACCAAGCTGTATTGTAGTTGATTATTTATCGGTACATAATATAGAACAACAGATAGAACCAGTTTTTTTGCTTCAGTTTTAACCACAACCGACACTTATCAATGTGAACCATAACACTGTTATCAATATTTTTTTGTACAGAGATATTGTGATTCATATTCACAAAACATTAATACAATAAATTTCCGATTGCTTGTTTTAAACAACAATAATCTTATTCGCTTGATTTTGATATCTGACAATCAAGAGTAAACCTGTCGCTAATCTGAACAGGGCAAGATGCGCTGATCCTTTGCAATAACCGTCATATTTTAGAGTGCCCACTCTTTGACCATAGAATTTGTTCATTTGAATATATTCGTTGATTTGTTCTTACACTGAAATGTTAGTACTCTCAAGAGTAACTTGTGCCATTATTCTGTATTAATGATAGAGGCAAAGTCGCACTAAAGTATTTCTTCTCAACTGGCGATAAGATTCAAATTAAAACGAATTTGCGGGAGCAAACTTAACAAAAATTTCTATAAATAAACTTACTTTGACAGTGCAAAAGTGTGATTATGGCCGCATGCTATTAAAGCAATTGGCACCCCTAATAGTGACGTGATAGGTTGTGGGGTCATTTCCTTACTGGTCATGGTACCTAGTCCACACTGTCCATGTGAATTAGCACCCCACCCGTACAGTTCTCCATCTGAAACATTTATGGCAGTGTTAAAGAGGGGATCGTAGTGTTTCATCGACACGAAAAAAAGGATTTGTGATCTATGTCGAAAATAAATTTACCCCAAAATGTTTCGTCAATTTTACACGGATTACATCAATTAATTTTAATCCGTTTTACTCACGTTACTTAAACCCGGTGTCGACAGTTTTACTCATACTCGCTTTTCCACTGCTTCCCTCTCCGATCGAATTTTATCCCCACCAGTTCCTGCATTGCAGAAGATCCTCATATAGGAAAAAATCTCTCCATGATATTTTAATCCTATATGAGGATCTTCATCCGGAAGCGAGGTAAGTCATGGGCCGGCTTTAAGTAACATGAATTAAACTGTTTCAATTATTAATACAATAATGAATAAATAAATAAAACGTTATATACAAGGCCCACACTAAAGTTTTCCCTTGTGTCGTGGGTACCTCGGAACACACATAAAGACAGACACAAGAACACCCATGACCTGAAAACAAACATCTGCTTTTTACCCTCCTATTCCCTTTTCGTAGGTGACGTTTTCGAACAAGAAACTCCAGTAGGCAGGCAGGCATCTGAGTTATTAGACACCTAGGTCTAGGGTTAGGCTATTTATATTATTTTTTGGTTTGGTGTGCAATAACACAAAAAACTAAAGACCACTAGAAACTTGTTATCCCTTATGTTGTCATTGTACAAGAAAGCATACATACATAATTACATACCACTTTGTGAATTGGTTTGAAAAAACTTTAAACCAACTTTAAAAGTTGTTAAAATATTGCCATATATTGGGTATCGAAATAAAGCTGAACCCTTAAATCAATAACTACAGAATTGAATAAATCAAATTTTTTTTTGGGTTAAAGAACACAAAAGCAACAAAACGAGTAGGGGACTAAACATTTTCATTTCAATAGAATCAAATCTACATTGTCACAATTTAGCACCTGAATAGCGCGGAATACAATAAGGCGCATTGAACTTGGTATATAAGTGAATGTTACCGAAAATTCAATTTATAAATCTGGGAAGATGTTTCTGAGTATTATGAAAAGGTTTTTCTTTAGTCTAAGTCAAGTGCAAATTAATTTCTAAGTCAAACTAAAACATGTTTTTAAAAGTGCACAAATATTGAATAAATACAAAATACAATAGAAATTTTGCCCTAGAACATGTGTTCAGTTTATTAAGTAGGTAATGTTTATCAAGTATGATATTTGCTACCTAAATTAATATTAACAATAAAAATATATATCATGAACTTCGTAAGTTTATAATCTTACTCGCGTGATTATAAACTATCGAAAAATTGTGAACTTTTGCTGACACAGTTCACAATTTTTCGATAGTTTATAATCTCGCGAGTAAGATTATATACTTACGAAGTTCATGATCCTACGGTAACATATACAAATTTAAACAGGGTGTCCCAGAAATCAACGTAAAGCCGAAAACAGGAGATATGTAGCGTGATACCAGAAAAATATTTTTAAAAATCTTAGTCATTGCACACATCTTATACAGGGTGAAAATGACAGCTTAGCAAATAGGTACTTAAATGGTGGAATCTACCCATAACTATCATCAGCTATAAGTAATATAGTCTATATTGTTAGGTAAAATTATTTCAGTTAGTGATACCAGCACCAAATTTCAGGATGTTGTTAAACATGTTATTTTATGTAAAAAACCGTCGGGACCCCATCTGTAAAGCACCACGATGGGTTTCAGAACTTTTTCTTTTCATACAAAAAAAAGATGACGTCATATCTCCGGATCCAGGTACTTTACAGATGGGGTCCCGACGGTTTTTTACATAAAATAACATGTTTAACAACATCCTGAAATTTGGTGCTGGTATCACTAACTGAAATATTCTGGTCGATATAAAACCTTACAATAATCGCTAATATCTTTTTCCCGAAAATGTCACGCTAAGGAGATTTAATTATTTACCTACCTTGGCGCTACGCAATGTATCGCGGAAACCGCGCCCTGCGCGCGATCCCCCCGCGCCGCGCTGCTATCGGAGTGTGATGTACAATTGTACATTGCGGGTTTTCGTGTTTTACGTTGTTTTGATTGTTTTTTATTGCAAAATGGAGTGGTGTCGATTAAATAATAAAAAATGTAAGCAGAAAATATTAAAAAATATGAAAAAAAAATGTAAATTTTTCGGAGAAAAATTCCACTGAAAAATCATTAATAATAGTGGTCTGAGTCCAGGGTTTCAGTGTTTGCTTAGCTGTCTTTCACACCCTGTATATAAAATTGGAGGTCCTGATTCACTGACTCATCAATTCGTGATTTTTCTAAAATCATCCCCTAAGGGGTCAAGAATGAAATGGGTGACTAAAATAGTTCTTTGCGCGAGCGAAGCCACGGGAAAAAACTTCAAATGTACCTATTTTCCTAATGTTTTGGTGAGAACCTTTACGGAGGTTCGCGTCTTTGCTGTTTCATTTACACTAGGCAAAATGGACTTTTGGTCTTACAGTTAAAAATATAGCATATACTATCTATCTCACTCACACTTGGCGAAATGACTTCATTATCCATCTAATTCTGACTTGTAACTTAATTACGGACTTTAGGAAGCCTATTAGAACGCTAAAGGGACAATTTAACCAATCAAAAGAAAAACCCCCTCAACCAAGAAATATTCTTGGAAATGTCATACCATTTTAGAATTCTAACTAAACGCGTCATCTTTTAAAGTTACTTGCAAGTAGGTTTATTACATTTTTTTTCAGTACAGTCGGTTAAAGTTGGGTGACGTAAGAATGTTGAGTATGTGGTTAGACAAAAAAGTACTCTTTTTTGGAAAACTGCAGCAATTTGTGTTTAAACTTTAGACTAAAAGGGTTACGATATAGAAAAAAAAAAAAAAGTTAAGATTTGTATTCTCGGTACATGAAAGATTATCTAGTTTAAAGTGCATGACAATTTTTTTTTTAATATTTTTCTGGCACATTATCAACTTGACATTTATTTTTCGGACACCGTGCATATACATTTATATTTTTTTATTATGTTAATTATTATTATTTAAAAATTGCTATTGCTGAGTTATCTTTATTAACCAATTTTATACTCTCCCTATGAGTTAATTCACACGTCAAAATACTAAAACATTAATATAATTACCATACCATGAATGTTTCATAATAATACTTACTATTTGTTAAAGCTATTGAGTGGTATGAACCACAGGCGATTTGTATGACATTTTTGGTCGCTAGGAACTTCACAATTTTGGGTTTATCTTGTGAGTTTGCCCCAAGGTTACTGCCAAGTTGGCCCATAGCATCAGAGCCCCAACTGAATGGTTGGCCCCACTCATCCAGCGCCATGGAATGCTGTATCCCACATGCTATCCCTATAAGCTTACAACCTTTAAATGTCTCCACTGCATCTAAAAATAACATGATACTATTCAGCAACATTGTAAAGTTCCACTCATCTAAAAGTAAAATTAGCACTGCAAAACATTTCGGTTACAAAGCACGGCATGGAAGTCTTGGTAAATTTTGGTTGTGTTTAAACAATAAATTTAAATTAGAAACAATGATGCCCATTTTAACATGATTTGAGATCGGGAAGCATCTAGTTTCGATCGGCGTGTCGGAAAAGGGGCAGCCCACGCTTAGAAAATTTTTAAAAATTATTTTTTGTATGGCTGCCCCTTTTGCGACACTCTAACCGTGGGTTTACAAAGAAAAATTTATAGTTCTATTTGTTTGGATTAAATATTTATTAGCAATCTAATAAATACAAATCTTGACTCGTATTTATTCTATAAAATGCATTGTAGGTAGCTTATCAACTGGCTTAGTTGGGGTGCACTAAGGGGTTAGAGGGCAGTCTAGGTTTAGGACTTAAAATTAAAAAAACCTATAATGCAACCCCTCCAAGTACACACTAACTTGGGTGTCTGCATATTCTTTCATAATTTTGCAATTCAACTTATAAAGCAACTTTTTAAATTTGGAAAACAAGAATAAAATATAAATTTACCAGGTGTCTTCCCATCCGTTCCTTGACTGTGTCTCCCTAACTGTCCGACCTCATTACTCCCACAGGAATAAAGGTACCCCTGGTTCGTCAGGTATAATGTGTGGAATTCACCCGCAGAAACCACCCTCAAATGATGACTTTCCCGCCATTTGGAGAGAGTAGGTTTTATAATCTATAACAAGAATTACATGAATTATTCTTTAAAAATAAAAATTATGTGAAGTTTTGTCTTCATCATGGTCTTACAACGGAACTTCAGTTTTGTATTTCAACATGAGTTATCAATATAAAACAAATACAGAAAAAAAAGAAACTTTCGTCAACTTACCAGGTCCGAATTACCAGAACCTTCGACAAAAAGTTCATGATGAGTTGTATTACCCCAACAAAACATTTTATGTATTTTATCCAATGACTTTTATATTTTTACAATCTATCTACAATATAACCTCTAATAATGATTCTGATCAGTCTGAATTGAACGGAGGTAGTTGAACTATGGAAATGTGGCTGGGTTGGGATTATCCACAACGGGACTGTTATCACAACAATTTTGCTCGCGACATTTTCTTTGTAAAAAAACAATACAATAAATACATTTTCTAAAAATCGAGAACAATCTTCATTCTCGCATTGTCAGAACTAGTCTATGGATGTGTGTGTGAGTGTGAGTGAGAGAGTTGTGAATTTGTTATGTGGTGTGTGACTGACTATCCATCATGCTGGTCCATCTGACGTGATGGAGCTATACAGAAAAACGAAACAGACTGTCAATCTTTCGTTTCCTAGTATAGCTCTGTCTCTCTCTAACGGTCCAGCAAGATAGACGTGTGCTTTTTATTTTGGTGTTTATGGCCTGGTTACAAGAGCTTTGAGCCAAAAGCTTTGAGTTTTTAGACTTTTTAGTCATTGGTCAAAAAGGAGTGTGCTTCAAGGTGGCTTCAAGCTCTTTTCAAGCTTCATTCAAATGTAAGTATACGTTCGAATACACGTACTGTTTAAAACAATACTTTGGTTGGGGGATGTTTGGGGGCGCAGTGATTACATTCTCTTTGGTTGGGGGTATGTCGATCACTGTCGTCGATAAATATTTTAAAGTATCTTTGAGGAGGATAACTAATATCTCCGGCCGGTTGTTAAACCCAGCTCTCCAAATTGCAGACACCCCATCTCCAGCTTTGAGTGCCCCATCCCCGGCCACCACTTGCCCTATCCACAGCCAGCACGCAAAAACATTGATGTTGGGATAAAAAATAGACTTATCAGTAGGTTAGAAGTCATTAACATATTATAGTCATCTAGTACGGGTTTTCGGGAGTGCTGTTTTCGAAAATAATATTCATTTTGAAATCTAAGATGGAGAAAAGTGCGGAGATGTACATTTTGAAAGTGTCGACATGATTGTCGTTTAGTACGTTTTTGGGGGTGCTGATTTCGAAAATCACATCGAAGATGGCGGACATGTACTTTTTGAAAATGTCGACATATGTGTCTTAAAAAGGCTTTTGAAGGTGCTGCATCCGCCATATCTTGGATTTCAAAATAGACGTGATTTCCGACACCAGCACCCCCTAAAACCTTACTAAACGACAACCATGTCGACATTTTCAAAAAAGTGCATCTCCGCATTTTTCTCCATCTTAGATTTCAATATGAATGTTATTTTATACAACAGCACTCCCGAAAACCCTACGGTGGCTGTACACTCGCGAGCGAGTGCTCTCGTGATGTCTCGCCGAGACCTCTCGTGCTCTCGGTCTGTCTCGCGAGGGCACTCTCGTTTGTTAATTTGCGATTGTGCACGCCGCCGCACAGTGGTTCCAATTTCAATATTCGTGGACATAGACCCCAAAGTCGGAATTTCGACCTGATTTTTTTTTCTATGATAGAAAACAACATTTAAAACAACTTTTATTCTTTCACAATTCTTCGAAAAATTCATATTATTCAAGATATAAAATATCTAAAAAAAAATTGTATGGAGAAAAACACATTTCATTTTTTTTCTTCGCATGCCGTAGTTTGCGGGGTGTTTTGAGGCATAGGCGTGTTAGATAAGGTGACAAGGAATATAAAAAGCATTTTATCTGGTACCGCAGAGTGCGGCTGCGGAAGAAAATGATGTTTAAAAAATTTAAATAAAAACGCGTTTTTTACAAAGATTGTAATGTTTTTCATAATGGTTCATTTATTTTTTGTATTTTTACATTTTATTACATAATATAAGAGTGAAATATCCCTTAAAATACTTTAAAAAATGTTTTTTTTTTAATTTAAATTTTATTTTATTCATAATTTTTGCGAAGTTTAGACCCTTTTAAGGAATATTTTGTTACTTAGAAGCCTTGTTAGCGGGATTAAACGTCATGGGGGGTTCAAGCAGGGTCTTTGAGAGCTCAAGTGGAGTTGTGGGGCGTCTTAGAGGTCCAAATTGCGCGCATTCTTTTTAAAAATTCCTACTAATTGTAATAATCCCTGCAACAAAACCATTTTGAACAAATATCGTCTACGGATAGTGCAAAGTTTGTATACCCGGTCATAAATGATGATGGTTATTTGTTCAAATATTTTTGATTAGCTCTGTCCGATCCACACATTTTCAATATTAGACCTAAATTCTTGAAATCTGCCCATCATAATTTACACCCTGAAGCAGCTCAATTACTTCACAACGATGCTGTTGATGATAATAGAGAAGAAGTTATGGTTATCGAGTCTGAAAACACTTCAGCCCCCCTGCTATTGTCATGATATAGCATTGTCTACAACTAAACAGCCCTTTGTAGGGCTACAATTACAAAACACCCCTTTTCAGGGCTACAATTTTATCTAATTATTTCTTTGATCAATGTCGAGAGGTGCAGCGGAGCAGTTTTGACTGTAGAGCAATTAATATTAACTCCTATAGGTATTTGAACAAATAACCATCATCATTTATGACCGGGTATACAAACTTTTGCACTATCCGTGGACGATATTTGTTCAAAATGGTTTTGTTGCAGGGATTATTACAAATAGTATGAATTTTTAAATAGAATGCGCGCAATTTGGACCTCTAAGACTCCCCTTAACTCCACTTGAGTTCCCAAAGACCCTGCTCTGACCCCCTATGACGTTTCATCCCGCTGACAAGTCCTCTAAGTAAGAAATTATTCCTAAACTTCGTAAAAATTATGAATAAAATAAAATTAAAATTTTCAAAAAAATCATTTTTTAAAGTATTTTATGGGATATTTAACTCTTATATTATGTAATAAAATGTAAAAATACAAAAAACAAATGAATCATTATGAAAAACATTATAATCTTTATAAAAAACGCGTTTTTATTTAAATTTTTTAAACATCATTTTCTTCCGCAGCCGCACTCTGCGGTACTAGATAAAATGCTTTTTATATTCCTTGTCACCTTATCTAACACGCCTATGCCTGAAAACACCCCGCAAACTACGGCACGTGAAGAAAAAAAATGAAATGTGTTTTTCTCCATACAATTTTTTTTTAAATATTTTATATCTTGAATATTATGAATTTTTCGAAGAATTGTGAAAGAATAAAAGTTGTTTTAAAAGTTGTTTTCTATCATAGAAAAAAAAATCAGGTCGAAATTCCGACTTCGGGGTCTATGTCCACGAATATTGAAATTGGAACCACTGTGCGCCGCCATAAATGTTTTTGCGTGCTGGCTGTGGAGAGGGCAAGAGGTGGCCGGGGATGGGCACTCAAAGCTGGAGGCTGGAGATAGGGCGTCTGGAGCCTCTTGTCTTTTTGTTAATTTCACCGAAACAATGAGTTCGTTTTTTTGACTGAATATGAATAACAAGACTGTGTTAATTATGATATTACATCCGAAAAAATAATGGTTTTACAATTTTTCTAGTATTTTTAGCTTAAAATTTGGAGAGCTGGGCTTAACTAGCTGGAGATTGGTTAACCTCCCCTAGATGGTTTTTAATTTTGTTTGTCAGTGTCAGTTTGTACAGTGACATCTTGTATCGAATAGAAGTACTACCTATGAAGCGCCATCTGTTATAAAAACTGCAAACTAGAAATTTCCAAAAGTCTCCTATTCTCAAGGATAATTAAGATCTACTAGTATAATAGTTACACACTAGATGGCAAGGCAAGGTAAAACTCATCAAAAGGCATTTTCATTTGGTTGTTCCCCATTTCCCTAGAGATGGCAGTACAGTTAACGGTTAGTTCACCAGGCTGTTAGAATAAACAAAAACGAATGTCAATGGATCAATAAATTCACTATGAGAACTGGGAATTTTGGAAAATTACGTCGCTTATGTTACTCAGGGATAATATACCTAGCTGGTAAAAGAATTTTTCAAATTGGCCAATTAATTAATTTTGATTTATGATTTTAATTAGTTCCGGAGCCTATTAAATCCAAACAAATAATCTAATCTTTCCTTATTAAAAAAATATATTATTGTGTAAAAAAAATCTGCTTGAGGAACCAAAAACTCTCACTTAAATGCTAAATGTGCTTCCATCTCTCGAAAATGTGGGAAAACTTTAAATGAAAAATGCCTATTGTTAATTTTTTAGCCTGCCATCTAGTGTAACTAGATGGTAATGCTTCAAAAAGGGACGGAAAGACGAAAGTGAAACGGGACGAACGAGACGAGAGAGAGGACATTGCACGGCAGCCATATTTGTTATTGTGCTCAATGGAGATTTATTTAGATCATTTCATTTCAGACTAAAAAAGCTAACAGTTTTTAGAGTTTGTGATGTATTTAATTTCCTTCAGGTCTTTTGATGAGCTTTTTAACTTAATGACATAAAATCTTAATTGAAAAAAGTTATGCAAAGTCAGTGACCGTGGATACCCCCTGTGATAATTCGCTGAAATCATTCAGCGAATTTTATTGAGAAATTAATCCAATAAATTGTGTGAAAGTGGCGGGGGCATCAAATAATAATGGTAAAGGGGGACGACAAGCGGCCCCAGTCGACGTGGGATCGCCACTGCTCGACTGGGAGGAAGGAGATCATTTCAGTTTCGAGGACTCTGAACGTTTCGAGGAGGATTCTTTGTGTAGCTGGAGCTCCGAGCCTGAAAGCCTGTGCAACAACTGGCGAGGATGGCGACGCCCAAATCTTCAAAATTCTTTTGGCCCGCGCACCAAAAAGACCGTTCAAGGTAACTAGCTCATTACAGCTGATTCTTTGTTCCAATCGGCCGAATTTTCGGTGATTTTACTTAGCTTTTCTTTGAAAACGACTCAATTCTTCTAAAGAGTTTGGTTTTATTTCATCATTTTTCTTTAGACAGCAGAATTACTATTATTTTTGTGTGGTTTTTTAAATGGTCATCTATACATATTTGTGTATGTCTATTGGTACAAAGAACAGGTGTATGGAAGTCATTTACCTCTGAGTGGACGAAGCAGTTAATAATACCTTGGTGTCAAATCCCTGCCATTCAGTGAGGCCCTTTGTTATAGAATATTTCTTTAGTTTTTTTAGCTTTATGTGTTGAGAAAGTTTTTGATTTTTTAACTTTCACTACTTTCTCTATTGTCCTTTTTATTTCTATTATGTACAGAAATTATGAAATCTATTGAATGGTGTAAATATATATTCTTTAATAACTTAGTACATATTTATGAACTAATCATTATTTAACATAAGATTTATAAATACAAATTGCCTTGGGTTTATTATCAAGAACCTTCAACTATACAATACAATACAAAATACTTTAAAGAATACAATAAAATACGACCTCTCTAACCCAGGGATAACCATTTCCTGGAAGATAACATCACTGAAAACTTTCAGAAAAAACCGTATCAACTTTAAGCGAGCTAGCAGCCAAATGCGTAGCTTGCCACATACCATTCGAACTAGTGGAACATGTGTACCCACCCGTACCAGAACAACTTCAGCTTCAAATTGCATTCTGGAGCTTCCCAGACAGCGAGGATGACATTAGATTGTACTCCTGTCTCGCTAATGGATCAGCTGATGAGTTCCAACGAGGAGAGCATCTCTTTAGGGACAGAGCTGTCAAAGATGTCCTACAGATTGGTATGTATTAGGAATTGATTGTGAATTTGCTTAATTTATTATTTTACCCCTGTACTAATCTTGTAATTTACCTTTATCTTCATAGACAAAGAAAATATTTTATTATTGTTATTGTAATCTGGCCAACTCTGTCTCACTCAATATAGTGTGAACTAATTTTATTTTATGCTATATAATTTTCATGAATGTTAATTAAATTAAACTGTTTTTAGACCAAACTATATTTTAACAATTTTGCATAGAATAGATCTAGAACTGAGTATTTAGCTGATTAGCTGCCAAATGCATAGTTTTCTAAAAGTAACTAACATTCAATTGTAAGATTTAGGGTTAATTAATTGAAAAAGATGCAAATTCTTTGTCCAATTATAAGTTGTTTTCAAAACAAGAAAAAATTATTAAATCATTTTTTTAAACTGCTTTAATGTAGGAATGGATTGTTTCCTACATTTAAGCCTTATATTTCTAAAATCAAGGTCTAAATACAGATTCATAAATCAGTTACTTAATAAGGAAATTTATTTTAATTGTTTCATGACTTCCAAATTCAGTATTATGTTTCTATTTTGTAACATTTTGTTATCTGCTTTGTTAGCAAATAAATATACAACTTGTACCTATTGACAGAAATACTTTAAAATACCTGACCATCATGTTAAATAGTAGTATAGTAATACAATGAAAGGAAACCCAAAAAATACAAAATAAAAGCTGATTGTTCAGTCTGAGCCACTGGCTGACCTTCAATCTCAGTTTACAGCAGACCATTGACATATAATTTTTCTTGTCTCAAGTGTGTTCTAATTGGATATTTTTTAATCAACAATGTTAAGTTCTACCTTTTACTGTTTTTCCTAGATTTTTTCACTCAGTAACCATAGAATAACATCCTATGAATAGACATACCATCAAGCCTATATCCCTTATTAGGGTAGGCAGAGCATCAAGTGGTCTTTAGGTTTATTTTCTTATATCATACTTTACAGATATTCTGAAGGTTATCAACTTTGATTAGGTTACTGATGACAGGTTTCTAACTCAATACAAATTAATTTTAAAAATAAAAAACCTGACTGCTTAATAAACACTGAAAAGAAAAAACAAGTTACTTCAGTAGTCGAGACTTTTGTTATAAAATATTATTGAATAACATAACGATTTTATAACATTCAATAACAAAAGTCTTGACTACTGAAGTAACTTGTTTTTTGTCTTTTCAATTTTTACTAAGCAGTCGGGTTTTTTATTTTAAAAAATTATTTATTTTATTTTACACTTTTTAGTTAGGGTCAGATATTTATATTTGTTTATTTATTTCCCATTATTTGTATAATATATCTCACTTGCATAAAAATTGAAAAATGTCCGAATTAAAAGCCTATATTTAAATGAAAATCTTTACTAACCAACTTTAAATCGTTATAGATCCTAAACGGTAATTCTGATTGAAAAACGATATGAGAAACCTATAAATGATTTTTAAATACCTATTCAACGATACCCCACTTGACATAGTTTGTCGATTTTCAATTTTTTATTTTTCACGTTATGGCGTCCAAAATCGGCCATTTTGATTTTTTCAAATTTTTGTACTTTCTATGACACTTGCGCCGTTATGACGAATCCAACGACGTATTATTTATCAAAATCGTCCCACGCGTTTGGTCTAAACAGTGCCACAAAGGTACAAACCCACATACATACATAGGCTGATTACTCTCCACATTACTCTCCTTTGCGTCGCGCAGTCGGGTAAAAAAAAACATTAAACTTGAGAAGAACTTACATTTATTACGAATTTTTTTCAAATAGACATACTTAATAAGTAATTTATTTTTTAGTGTATCATGACATGAGTTTAAGGTCAAATGTTAAAACCTTTTAAGAGCATGGTATGCTCCAATTAGGGTACTGGAATGGAAAGCTTGGTTAATTAAATGACTAGCATGTAGTTCTTATCTTAAGTTATCTATCTATGCCCTATGAAAACCGACACTGTTAGAATAGATGTAATGACGAAATAAAGGGCAACAAACATGTTTAGTTTGATCTTGTGGCGTGCGTACATTTAAATACTTTTGTTTTTCAGAAATAAACAATCATTGTTACAATATTATACAGTTACTAGAAGATGCCCGGGACTTCGTTTCCGTGTGAATTTAGTTAAATTCTTCCTGATTCATAGTGCTAAATTTGAGTTTTTTAGGCTTAAGGGTTTGGACTAGTTGTTGATGAATCAGTGAGACCCTGCATTTTAGAGTTTTTCTGCCCGCAATGTCGTTTACGTAAATCACAAAAAAAAGAAAGTTAAGACCCCGACCGGGATTCGAACCCGTGTCTATATAAGAACCTCAACAAAAATAACACAAATGTATAGCCCGCTAGGCTATACGTGTTTTATTTGACAATTTGTCGAAATCGACGAACACAGTTTTCACGAATTTCTTTTTAGGTCTTTGATTTTCTCCGTTTTCCGTGGGAATTTTGGAAAATCCTTTCTTATCGAATGCATACATCTTGTAAGGGATACTCCCACTTTCACGTCTCTACGACCAGCCGTTTAGGGTATGAGTTGATCCATAATTCAGTCAGCCAGTCATTATTCAGCGAGAACAAAGTATTTTATTAATATGTTTAGACAGATGGTTTATGATATAGGTACCTGTGTCACTTATGAAACAGAGGTCTTTTGGACCTACAGTTCACCCAGTTTACATCAACAATACGTACATCAATGAGCCTTCACTCTTATGAAAGTATAGATAGACCATAGATAAAGAAAATACCCAGAAGTTTTAATTTCCTTTGTGTTTGAATTTGGACGTTTCCTTTTTAAAATACAAGATCCACGTCAATCAAAAGCAACAGAAATGCAACCTTCTGTTGTAGCTGTTAAGGTCAAGTATTCCTTGGCAATCTACTCTCATGATAGTGAAGTTTCAGTGCGTATTTTAGACCATCTGATCTCTGCAGGTCGTAACTATTGTCTTGGTTGTTAGGCTTCCACTTATCCGCAACGGTGACGCTGAACATGCCTCGCGCACAATACAACGTGGCAGTGACGTTCGACCGGCAACGCATCTCGTCATGCAATTGCACCTGTTCTTCCACCGCTCATTGGTGCTCACATATCGTCGCCGTTTGTCTCTATAGGATACACCTGGTAAGCAATTTTTTATTAACTTGACCTGTCAAATCCTAGATCAAAGTAAAGCGTACCCCGAATGAGGAACGCTAGGAAGAAGAACGACAGCATTAAGAAAAGACAGTGACGAACGCTACGCGATTACTTTTCTAAGAATGGCCAGTTATCATCCAAGTTCGCCTACGGTGGAAAAGGAAAGGAAACCCCTTGCCCTGCAGGGGACGTCACAAGCCTATTAATTTTCTAAGACAGTAGTCTACTGCTGTCGAAAACCTATCACAATAAAGAATCATTAGTCATCAAGTTGTGGTTAACTTATGATTATGACTCATTATTTTTTACAGATATTAAGCATTTAAACTAACCAGGGGCTCTACTCTGTACTATCTACTACCGAAATTTCGAAGCGTCGAATGCCAGTACGTGTCTGGCTGCGCTTTACAGCTGATAGTGACAGGTAGTCACAATTATCGGCCGTCCTACGATCATAAATAGTACAACGTAGAGCCCCTGAATGGTTTAAACAACTGTTTAGATAACGCTACCACAGGATATCCGAATGTGCAACATCCGTGACACTACCAAATGATCCTGTGACACGTTATTTTACAGCCACAGCTATTAGAATAGAATAGAATAGAATAAATCTTTAGTTCTATAGGACATTCAGGGTGCCACTTAAAATAAGTCAAGATTACATTATCACTTATTACTCTGTGTTGTGTCGTACAGTAGCCAATCTTCGAATTACACAGGCACATGCCAAATGTACTGCGCACCACATATGTTAAACATAAATTAAATTATCATCATGAATTCCGTTTTCCATTGATGACTAATTAAAATTGTTTACGTAACTAATTAGGCCATATGCATCTAGCAATCCAGACACAGGAAGAACTGTGACCTATAACTGACACATTGTACCTTCGCGTAATTAGTCATTACTCATTTTGATATCATAGTAACTGGAACAAGGTATGTTTTTAATAATATGAATTATGATAAGTGTTTTATGATTTAGATATGAAATACTTTAACAATAAATTAAAATCGTATGGGTCTCAATTTTCAATAGCATCTTTAATATAGCTTTTTGACCGGGACTTCGTTCCCATGGGAATTCGGGAAAATTATGTAGCCTATGTTACTCAGGGATAATGCAGCATTCTGTAATGGTAAAAGATTTTTTCAATCAGTCCATCCAGTAGTTTCGGAGCCTATTCAATGCAAACAAACAATCAATCACATCTTTCCCTCTATACTATTGGTGTAGATAACCGACTTTGGTAATTGAGGTAAGTAATAAAATAACTTTTTTCCTATTCTTCCCACTCAGCCAACACAAGTATGTCTCCGAGCTCCAGTATCAGAGTCTTTACAGCGATTGCGAAGAGATCAGCTGCAGAAATTTGCTCAGTATCTCATATCCGAGTTGCCACGACAAGTCCTTCCCACGGCTCAGAGGATATTGGACGAGTTATTATCTGCCCAGCCGAACCAGATTAACACGACCTGTGGAGCGCCTGATCCCACGGCTGGGGCATCCGCCTACGAGTACACTTCATGGTTTCTTGACGAAAAGACTTTGCACAACAATATCAATAAGATTTTAGTCAAATTCTGTGTTCCAGCGCCTATAGTTTTCAGGTAAGTTATTCATTTTATTATTTTGGTAATTTTAATAATATTTTTTTTAATGGATTTGAATCTGTCAAATTTTGCAAATGAAAGCACAACAATATGCTACGCCTACGGTTTGAGTAACCCTACTCGAGTAACTAAAATTAAAAGCAACAGGCTTATACGATAAAATGGTTGACCAAAATATAGGCATCTTTCACTCCTATTCTCTATATCTATAACATTGACAGCCACACAAAACTTTTAACGATTACAAAGTAAAACTAAATCTTTGTAGTTAAACTCGGTCAAAAAATTCCCTTCGTTGTCTATAATTAGCTGTGAACTAGTTAACAAAAATAACCTGGCTCTCATTTGTAGCAAGCTCTCCCGTAGCGTCCCAATCTTAACACTATGAATGTAAACACGCTTCCTTTTTGGCTGCACATAATTAATATATTAGGGAAAAGTTAAAAAAACCTATAATGAACGTAATTTGTAGACAAAATAGACTGGATTAGGAATATGACTTCTTTAATGTTTAATTTGTTACAGTCTTATGTTTGTCCCTTAAGATTGTAGACTGTAATGGTTAATGGTAAACATTTAACCGGGTGTTACATATTGATATACCAGTTTGAAAAGTTCAGTACCGAAAATAAAAAATAAAGAAGTTTCAACGAAACAACGATTTTTTACGTTCCTGATAAAAATGCCTTCTCAGACAAAATTGTACCTATTATTAACTAGCTTTCCGCCCACGACGTCGCACGCACACGCTAATATTTCAAGGTAAAAGGTAGCTTATGTGATTGTGACGTATCACTACGTGAAAGCTTACGTGAAAGCTGCTTTCCCGTGAACTCTTCTAGTAAGCGCTGTCGAAATATTACCGAAGCATGGAAAGAAACTTTGTATCCTGTAACACAGTTAAAACTATCACGGGATACAGGACGTCTACGTTGTTATGGTATTATTAATGTGACAATAAAGATTATTATTATAAAGACTAACAAAAGTCATCTATCCTGAAAAATTTTCGTATTAGGACAGCGGTCTATTGTATTAGCATTGGATTTAAATTAATCACCCTTCGAATGACTTGTTAATCTTTTTTTTTAGATTATCTTTATTATTAAAAATTTACTTTTCTCAAACATGCTTCCCTGTGAAGTATGCAATAAAGTATTTATCTATCTATCTATCTGTATTTGGAAATAAAAAAGTTCTGCCTAGGTGCAGAACTAGGTGCAGAAGTTTTAATTTCCGCGCATTATTTGAGAAAAGTGCTATACTAGCCTTGGCCACAACTAGGCATTGATGGACTTATATGTGGGCCGAGGCGAATTCCTCCATCAATGTCTCTTTTGCTGGCCGCTGCAGTAATGTACTATAATATTCTTGCAGTGACGTAAACTATCTAAGTACAAGCGCCCCGCCGGCAGCTGCAGAATGGTCATCTTTACTACGCCCGCTGAGAGGCCGCGAGCCTGAAGGCATGTGGAACCTACTCTCTATAGTGCGGGAGATGTTCAAGAGAAACGACCGTAATGCTATCCCACTTTTAGAGATCATCACTGAAGAGGTCATGGCGTGTGAACAGGTTAGAGTTTTTAAGATTTACGTATATGTAGATACATGACTTTAATGGTTAGCGAAACTTTAGGTTGATTCTTCCCATGAAACTGAACAGCTTTCTTTCCCTAAGGAACCTAAATGAAATTATCGAAATAAAATCAAGTTCACATACGAAGGCAAATCGGCTGATCGCAGTAATTTTATGCAGCTGTAATTTTTTTTATAGTTCGTCTTACGTTCCTTGGGAAAAGTGGTTTAGTTTCGTGGGTTGATTCACATCCTTAATTTTCGCTAAGTAATTTAGTCACCCATTGGATAATTAGTTGATTACTTTTTGTATTTCTTAAAAGTGTCAATTTCAGGTGATATTAAAACATATCAATCACGATTCGTACAACTTGTTCGGCCTTTGAATTTTCTTTGCTTTCTTTGCAGTTTCGCGTTTCTAGGATTCTAAATATTCTTATCAATCAGCTTTTTCGTACTGAAAACTTTTCGTTGTGGTGTGTAAATTAATATAATTGAGCAACTTTCTCCTAAGATCTGATATAAAACTGTCATCGATAAGAAGTAAACTGTTTAAATCATGTTTCACAATTCCGAGAAAAGTTGATTGAGATTCTAAAATTTCACCAGCTGATTCAAAGCCCTCTAATTTAGATCTCAATTCGGGAAAATGATGTAGGTAGCTTATTTTACTCGGGGATAATGTAGCATTCCAATGCTAAAATAATTTTTAATTCGGTTTAGTAGTTTCGGAGCCTATCTATTAAATGCAAACAAACAGTTATATTTCCTCTTTATAATATTAGTGTAGATCACGAGATCATACGTGTTCTTCCGCTAATTCTCGTAATAATTGTATCTCCAGATAATAGTATGGTGGTACAGTACGAAAGCAGCGTTAGTGGCGTGGGGCGGGGGCGGCGGCGGCGGCAAGCATGGCGGCGGCGGCAGCAACTCCGCCGCGCAACATGCCTGCTCTTCACTCTGTGATGAGGTCAGTTTTAAACGAGATACACCCACGGAACTAGTATAGTTAACTGGACCTATAACTGAAAATTTCGTCACAATTAGATTTATGAAAATTAACTGTATCTTAAACAAAATAAAGTATGTTTTCCATTGCGCCTTGTACAGAGGCCGGGAGAGCAACGGAAGCCGTTTGTCTCTTCTCAAGCCTATTTTTTATTTTATTTCCTACTGGTATCCTTCAAATAATTATTGAAGTGTCATTATAGTGTCATGGCGGCATCGGCATGTCACCTTGTTAGAAAGAGCCACACAGCCTCTCTACTAAATATCTCGCTCGGATCGTTTTTCGAGAACCAGTCCTGCATTATTAATATTAGGTCCATGGATACATCTATGATACCTGTAGTCTGGGCCAGGTAAGTAACCGGATGGTGGCTGTTACGCTTCAAAATAAGTGGCTGATATAGCATTTCACTACAAGTATAACATAGGATTCACTTGATTTGTAAAGGTCATACAAACTTAGGATTTATTAAAATAGTATACATACACTTTTACTTACTATTGTAGTATAATAGGCACCGTTACTTATCTTTCCCGGTCAAGAGAGTAGACCGTATATTTAACTTAGAACACAGGGCAGTGTTAATAGACCACAAATCTATGACTTGCGTTCGCAATACCCTCGACAAAGTGTCAAAATTCGCCAATTCTTCCTGATGAACATCAACCATATTGAAGTAACTTTGCTTTACTTACGATTTCACACATCTATTTTCTTGTGTTCACTTTAAGAATAAATTGTCAATATTATTTGCGTTTGTAGGTGGTTGTTCTATGGCGCCTGGCTGCATTGAATCCTGCGCTTGCGCCGCATGAGAGGGACACACTACACGAACAATTCGCTCAGTGGCATATGAAAGTACTTGACAAGGTAAGAATCACGTTTTGGTGCCTAATATGAAAAATAGTACATTATGCTACAAGTGTGCTCGCCTTCGGCTCGGGCTCTAAACTCGCCTCTAATGTAATAT
Source organism: Aproaerema taeniolella (assembly GCA_949987775.1). Classification (NCBI taxonomy): domain Eukaryota; kingdom Metazoa; phylum Arthropoda; class Insecta; order Lepidoptera; family Gelechiidae; genus Aproaerema; species Aproaerema taeniolella. The sequence goes on from OX465253.1 coordinate 9,451,621, forward strand.
CCAATGCGCACGCGTGTCATACGACGTTTTTCAACACATTTGCGAGGAAAGAAAGAAATAAAAACCTTCCTTTGATATTGACGGCAACAAGCTATCACTTGCATTTTGCACCTCGGAAAGTATTTCTGGCGGTGTACCCACGTAGGTTTCCTGTTCTGCACTTGAAGAAGAAATTTTTTGTGTTGTATTTCTGACAATACATATAATAACAATCTGATGAATACAAATGCCATTTGTGAAAACCAAGCGAAAACATCAAAGAGAATGTAATCACTGCGTTTTAAAAACATCTGAAAAGAGGCGCGATTATTTTTTTCTTTTTTCGCTCGCAAAATAAGATTCACATTGACAAGTATGCCATACAGCCAAATAATAAAAAAAATACTTAACTATATATTTTCACGTTTTAGCATAAATAAATGATAATTTCCTGTTAAATTTAAATGATTTGGTGGAATTATATTTTTATTTACAAATAGTTTAATATTTACACTTAATTTTAAAATAAAATAAGATCTGATCTCTTTGCTGAAATGTAGAAAAAAAATCATTACGTACTTGTGCTTTATATTTATTACTCACGGGCTGGGTAATGCATATCATTATGAACCTTAAAACAATGATATAAGACCCACTTTATGAGCAAATGTGTTGAAAAAACGTTTCTGTTTGTTTTGGGCTATAAAAAATAATTTATTTTGTAAGCCCAGATGATTACGGTATTTTTTTATGTATTTCACGTTGGTTATTTTGTCACAAAGAATTTTAGAAAAAAAATGTTCGGCGCGATTGGGGCCTGAACCTACGACCCCAGCATTACATCTCCTGGTACCCTTATCTAAACATTTTTCTTTTCCTTAAATTCTTTGTGAATATCCCTGTACTCTGTACTTGTACGTGGGTAAGCGTTTTAAAAATAATTTGGAACTTATCTTAGAGCCAAAACTAAACTCTATCTTAACAAAAAAAAAACTATCAACTGTTTGAAATGGGATGAATGTAAAAGAAACCTTAGCAGTTTTCTTTTGATAAAGATGTTTAAATATAGTACACTCAAGAGCACGTCAAGCTTGACACTTTGGACTTTGGAACGGCCCTGCGTTGTATGGCTCGCAGTATCAATCAGAGCTCAGCTTAAACTGGTAGTCTAAAGCGTGACCTGCTCTTGACTGTACGATTCAAGCTCTGATACTGATTTCTCTCAACCAGGTGGCAAAGAATCGCAACAATCACATGAGTAGCTCATCATCTCACGCGCGACACGCCGCCCGAGCCCACTCCCATCCGCCATACATTAACGGTATCAGTGAAAACGAAGTCTTCCCTGGATTCCACCCCGCAATGGAAGCCTGCTTCTTAGAATGGGACGACTATCAGATTCCTGGAGTGACGTACACCAAGGATTTGAATCCTCTGTATCACAGCCCTTTTACTATATTCAGACATTCGGATAAGCAAAATGATAGCGTACATCAGGTTTGTTGACTTGTTTTCTTTATTCAATATTTTAATTTTTTAAGCTTGCGAATTTTCAAAGCTAGCTGTAAGTGCCCGACTCGTCAAAATTGGCAGAAGACAATGGAATGGCGCACTATAATGTCGGAGGCCAAGATCCACTTTGAGTCGTTGACCCAGCGAAGTAAATAAGTAAGCTAGCGACTCGACCGTTGTAATAATCGTTCCCGTGAGAATTATAGGATAAAAAGTAGCCTATGTATTCTTGAAATATATTTAATGGTCTCTTATTCTTATTGTGTAGGTAAAGTCAAGTGTGTGGATAACTTAGCTAACCCTGGTGTCCGAGATTTCAAACCGCACAATGGCCCCTGACTTAGTTTTAACGACTGTAGTCAATCAACAACAGCCGAGACAGAAAGCTTAACGTGCGCTCCAAAACCAGGAAACGCTCGTGATAAATTGCCACTTTGGTCACCAGCCTCTGTGTTACGTAGCTTAACCTCACGAAATCAGCGAGATCAGCGAGTGCCACTGGGCCATCTTTAATGGTGTAAATAGTATTGAAACATCTAAACTGATTACTTTTTTTACGTATTTAGTAAATCTACCTGTTACCCGATTCACCTGCTTTTCTAATTATAACAAAAATACAAGGATTTCCAGAGATAACTATCTAATGATAACTATCTAATTGACGGCCGGTTTGGTCGAGTGGTAGTGACGCTGCCTCTTGATCCGGGTCCTGGGTTCGATCCCCAGTCGGGGCAAACATTTGTGTAAAAAGCAGATGTTTGTTCTCGGGTCTTGGGTGTAGTGTTTGTCTTTATGTGTGTTCCAAGGGACCCACGACACAAGGGAAAACCTTAGTGTGGGCCTTTGAGTGTGCAGCGTTTATAATGTATATAACTAGTACATCAGTTATCTGGCACCCAAAGTACAAGCCTTGCTTAGTTTGGGGTCGGATAGCGTTGTGATAAGTGTCCAAGAATATCTTTGATACCGTAATATCACACAGCCGCCTAACACTTTTCTCCTGGCTACCGTATCACGGTCGCTGCTTTCTCATAACTTTTTCCGATAAATGAGTTCCAGAGGAGTATCTAAAGTTAAACTTTTTTTGTAGGTGAACTCTTCCAAAGCGGTGTTGAACAACGAGATGTCATTGAGCTACAGATTGACTAACCCTGATCCCGCGCATCGCACATTGTTACATCGCATTAATCGCGAACCACCCAACCAGGTATGTAACATTGTGAGAAACTATATTAAAGTTCTCGTCTTCCATGCTGGACTAGGAGTGGAAGAAAAACTTAAAATGTACCAACTACCTACTCTTCCCAGGTATACAGCAAAAGTCTGTAAGTGGGATGCGAGGGTTTTGCTGTATAATGAGCGAAAGGCTGACCACCTCTCACCATTATGTAACTTGTTCAATCTGATAACCCTCACAATTTGTGTCAAACGTGGCATCTAGTGGTTCAAGAACCACTGATGCTCTGCCTACCCCGTTAGGGATTATGGACGTGAGCGTATGTATGAACTCTTCTCGAGGAAAAACTGCACCTTTGCGAATAGGAGAGAGTTAAAAGAACTAATGTACCTAACTTACTACTTTTACTTATGTCTATAAAATCAAGCTATTTTGACTTGACTTGATTATATGATTGTTTAAATTCGAAAATAGTTAGTTTACTTGCACTGTAACTAAGAAATGTATTCTACTGCCAACGGAAGAGGAAGCCTGTACAGTCTCATTCGTAAGGCTAGGTATCGCTGCACTATTATAACTTGACGAGGATCTTGGTAATTTTGCACCCCGAATGAGAAAAACAAAGTTTGGGTTACTCGTACGATATGTTTTTGTTACAAGCATTACTTATCAATTTAGCAACGATTAGCCAGAACATGTATTTGTCTTTCAGCCCTGTGGATCTGGTGAGGGACCAAGCGAACAACCCCGTGACCCCGGACCAAGCGATGGAAACCACTCCAGTGTTTCTTCTGAAGGTACGTACAATTAACCTGAAAGCTTTAAAGGTTATTAATGGCCAAGTATTGAAAGAGCTTGTGTGTTAGTCTGCCCCAAAAAACATTACTTTTTTTGTTAAATTTATCCCTTTCGGGAAAGGCAAAGAAATCTATGTCCATGCATCCATATCTTCACTTTGTTTCTTCTGCATAAGCTTTCCCATTCTCGGTAAGAAGATAGTAATTTGTTTACGGAGAACTATGGTGGCGAGAAGCAATGCCGCGGCGATCTTTTTCGGCACCAAACGGAGCAGATACACTGTGTCACTTGAATTATTTTATCACTACACCTTTTTAAGTTAGTTTACTGCGCAGTACAATGTCACTATTATACATGAAACAACTATTTAGTGTGAAAACAAAAATTCAATCGACACAGTAACCACTCACGCCGAATTCCCGCCAAAGACACAAAAAACCATACCTTTATAAAATCATAGTCTCTGTAAAACTATAGAGGACCCAAGATATACCAGGCTGGCGGAGAGCGGTTATAAAAGCCCTTGAATGCTAATGTCTAAAGTAGGCCTCCTAACTTTGCCTCGCCTATTTATAATTCGACTAGCTTTTTCCCGCAGCTTCGCTCGCGCAAAGAACCCATTTAATTCTTGACCCCTTAGGGGATGATTTTTAAAAAATCGTGAAACTCGTGTCCGTTTATTTGCTTCAAGTTATATCTTGACGAAGTTTCGAGTCATAATGTCCTAAAAATTGTTTTTTCCATACAAACTTTGAAGCCCCATTTCACGCCCTTAGGGGTAGAATTTCGAAAAATAATTAGTGCTCACCTACGTCATAAAAGACAACTTTTTGCCAAATTTCAGCCTTCTAGGTCTAAGGGTTTGAGCTAGGCGTTGATGAGTCAGAGGACCTCCAATTTTTTACTTTTGCTTTAGGTCATCTACCCTAAAACTGACTAACTTTCTCCAAGAAACCCATGTGAAATTCCCAAAAATTTTTTCGACTTATACTAAGGCAATCGGCGATCGAAGTTATATGGACAGATGAAAAAAGGCGACCTATGTTTCTTGGAGAAAATTCTTTAGTTTAATACGGTGATTCACATCCTTAAGTTTCGCTAATTTAAAGTCATCCAATGTTTCATATGTTCACATGTCTACATATTAACTATAAGATTGATGATGAATACTTAACTACAAACTAACCACGTTCAGGTTTCTGCGAAAACGAAGAAGAAATACTCCAAGCTAGCGGCGGCGACACGGATTCCCAAGAGTCGAGTTCTCCTCCTATATCGTCGGACGACGCACAACGTCGTGTGTCCAACGACGACTCAGTATCAGACGACGACTGCAACATGTACTTCTACGACGCGGCGGCGGCCAGGCGGGTCGCGGGCGAGGGGACCAGTGCTAGCACCGCTGCAGTGAGTTTAATAATAATATTATATGAATAAAAAGGAATTGCTGTTCGTTTGTCTCTCTAAAACTCGAGAATGGCTAGGCCGATTTGGTTGATTATTCTCTTGAAATAAAAGTGAAAGTTCAGGGAAGGATTAAAAGGTGAGAAAATGTGGAAAGACTGCGAGGATTTTTTTCTAAGGCGTTACGAAGTTCGTCGGGTCAGCTAGTCATACTATATTGTTCTTCTTCTCATCGTGTGGCAAACTTATTTCCATTTAAAATTGTAAATGGAAATAAATATTTTTGTATTGTATTTTTTTGAATTTGGCTAACTCTGGTGTCTGAGTTTTCAAGCCGCAGAATGGCCTCTGACTTGGTTTTAACGACTAGTTAATCGACAACAGCCGACACCGACAGCTTAACGTTCCCTCCGAAGCACAGAAACGCTCGTGATAAATTGCCACTTTGGCAACCCATCAGGTTCCCTGCGTCTGTGTACGTTGCTTAACCTCACTGATCGGTTGACATTAGCGAGCACCACTGGGCTACGAGCCACGATACTATATTATAAAACAAAGTCCCCCGTTGCCTCTGTCCGTTTGTCTGTCTGAACGCGATAAACTCGAAAACTAAACTTTGATTTTGAAATTAATAAATAGTTGCCAAAGTTAATAAATAACGAGCAAAATTATTCATTCAACCAGCTCACCAGGTGGGACTTCGTTCCCTTGGGAATTTCAGGAATGAATTATATACATAAATCACTATGAAAATCTGTGCGGTGCTTTTTGAGTTTATCGCGTTCAGATAGATGGACAGACATAAAAACGCGGCGGGGGACTTTGTTTTAAAATACAGTATACTATGATATGATTACAGGTGACTTTATTCCCATACAAAGTTATAAGGAGAGGCAACATTTTTCTTTCATGTTTCGTTCCTTGGGTGAAGTTATTGTTGTACGATAAATTAATTCAATACTTTCCACCAGGCATCATCATCAAATGCGGTATACGGCTGGGAAAGTGGGTGGGAGGTGTCTTTTGCGCGCGCAGAGGGCTTACAAGCGCACGGCCACGCTCGGGAAGCTTGTGCCTTAGGCGCTAGATTGGCCAAGGAACTACTGGCTCGACCCCCCGCGTTCGGCAACTCAGCAGGCAAGACTTCGACTCTACATACTTCTTCCTACCAAGGTAGTTTACTCCTGTATCTAATTTGGGGTACTTTTTTATTATAAGATGGGTTTACTCTTGACCTCAATCTTGATCAAGGTCATAGATGAAGTCGACGAAGGAGCGGGTTAACCCAGAAAATGCCAATTGGGGTTGGAAAATTTTTGGAATGGTATACAAATCCAAAACCATTTGGAGATATATGTATTTGCTACGATATTTTCATAATTTCAACTTAAAACTGTGAAGGATTGTATTTATTTTTAATAAAATGTGATAACCTTTATTTGACCCTTGTGACGTCACACAAGGAAGTAATAACGAAACTTGTGCCAATACTTCATTTTTTTAAAAAGTGTCAATCATATGCCAGACTGCTCAGTATTGCCAGATTCAGAGGTTTTTCCTAAAGCCTAGGAGTTTTTGCAGATAAGATTTCTCCAGGTTTTGATATCACGAAATTGATCTTCTTATTTTCCACTACTGTAAGAATACTGAAATATAGCAAAATCCTTTTTAAATCTGTCAAGATATAATGAATTGAATCTTTAACCTATTAAAGTGTTCTTTGTCTAATGTTTTAATTGAATGTTTATTTCCTAAAATCATTGTACATAAAAGTAGTCTTCGAGATCGCTTACTCAATTTTAAAGTTTTTATTGTTTATTTCAATAAAAACTTTTTAGTTTCTTAGTTTTTGTTTGTCGGTATTGTGTAGGTAGCTTGTATGTAATTCCTTTATATCTTTGTCAAATCTAATTTGCACGGGACATAACTAAAATAGAAGTTTTTTAATAGGTCATACGGGGCTTTTAAAATGTTTGTAAGGGGAAACAAGGTGAAATAATCTAGCAACACTGATATCAGTGTCATTCACGAGTGTTGACAGTTTTTTTTTCTGGCTCACGGCAGGCAAAGACCCAACTGTCATACTTCATTATGTGACGTCATCGCCAATTTATTTTAAAAAATCGTAGCATTTTAATGGGGCTATTAAATACAAAAATAATGGAAACGGTTTCTTATAATAGCCTTCGAAATAAATTATAAAATAAATATGTAAAAAAAATTTTACAACCCCAATTAAGGCACTGGTAATCCTACGGAACACAGCAAGCTGTTTGACGTCGGACTTCGGTAGGAGGGTGGTCGCGAACCAGACGGCCCTTTACAGAGCCTGCCACACCGCATGAGACCATAGGATGACACCTCAGATTCAGAGCAAATTGAGTTGTCGTTGCCTGGGGTGGATAAATAGGAGTCAGGTCTCATTTGTATTTCCTTAGTCGCATCTTACGACGGAAAGAAATGGGGTAGTGTTATTCTCAATCGATCACCACACAACATTCTCGACCATGATCCAAGACTTAGCAGGTCAAGTCATTATCGTCAAGCAACTAATCTTGACCCTGTTAACAAAGGAACCTGACTAGATTGCATCATGGTTACAGTTTCAGTTTCCTGCCGGGCTATGATGATCGCAACGACGTATTATCTCACGCGTTATCTCGTGGTCACGTGACGCTTTCTCGTAATCTCATTGGTCGAAACAGTCACGTGACCACGAGATAAGGCGTGAGATAATATGTCGTTGCGATCATCATAGCCCGGCTGAATGGCATTATAACACAAAACCCTCGCATCCCACTTACTGCTACTGTATACCTGGGAAGAGTAGGTAGCTGGCACATTCTAAGTTTTTCTTTCGCTTAGAGTCAAGCATGGAAGTTTATTTTTTGATGGCGCGGAAGTATCTCGGCCACTCAGCGCGTTACGTACGTGTTCGTTCTCTGTTGGTTGTTGCGTACGCGCTGTGATCGGAGTCCGCTGCGTCAATTGCGAATGGTATTTACATTTGATATAAGTCGACGTTTTTCTACGCAAATGATGCTTACCGATGCTAAATTAAAAAACTAATTATTTTGTTAAGAGGAGCGTCTCAGTTTGGACTAGCGTCTCAGTTGTTTTTTATGCTGTCTCGATGTCGACCACCCGCCTCAGACTTGTGCGAAACGGACAATTGCAGCTTTCCGGCGAAATGCCGAGTTTTATTTCCAAAATTATGAATTTAGGCGTCAATGAATTCCTTCCCTAAAAACTTAATAAAATCGTACGTTTTTGGTCTCTTTCGATTCGTAAGCGTATGATCGAGGTTCGTACGTTTTGTTTTCTCCAAAATTGTTCTTAGTTTTTTAACAGTCACCTCTTAAATGTTGAGAACTTTTTTCGCGAAAAATGTTGACTTTTAGTCTCAAATATCTTTTTGTATACTAAAAATATCAAAACATACGAACCTAGTTTTTGGTGTTCCTAACACTATACCAAAATTTCAGAGGGATCCGTTGACGTTTAGGGGATTGAATCCATTGACGCCATTTGTATGGGAAAAAAACGTGAGACGATCCTCTTAATTAGCTCCATGCTCAATAAGTTAACTAGGCAAATATTTAACAATTTTCGCCAACGACGGTTAGATTAGCATTCAATGGCAGCACTGCCCTCCCGCAATGTTTCCCAGCCACTACTAGTTTGTACACAGAGGTGTTCCAGGAAATATTAGACAGTGCGACCGTCACCTCCAACCAAGTTGTTAGCTTGGTGGCGGTCGTCGGTCTCATATAAGGGGAATTTAAATTAGTTAGCGAATTAGTTGACTTCCTATACAAAGTTTGATCGACCGGTTTGTTCCTGTGGTTCGATTCCCAGTCGGGGCAAATGTTTATGTAAAACCAGTTGTTTGTTCTCGGATCATGGGTGTTCGTGTCCGTCTTTGTGTTGCAAGGGACCCACGACTCAAAGGAAAACCTTGGTGTGGGACTTTGATTGTGTAGCATCTATTTAAAAAAATATAAATTAGCTGATTGCACAAGTTGTATGATACAGCAAATTTATTTTTCTTATATCGAACTACAGCGCTTTAGGTAAATCACTTTCAACCTCTTGGGTGGTAAACCAGTCCATGAAGCTGAACAACTTTCCCAAGGAACTAAGGCCGGAATACGAAAAAAATTTTTTTAGTTCCCATATAAACTACGTCAGCTGATAGCGCATTTTGTATGGGAAGTCAAAATGTTTTTGTCATACTTCGACCTTTGTTGCTTGGTAAAGTTGTTCAGTTTCATGGACTGATTTACCACTCGAGAGGTTGAAAGTGATTTTCCTTGGGGAAACTTGTTCTTTTTTAGTTCTCACTAGCTAATTTAAAGACACCCAATATATCCTTTATTCAATACACACTGCAAGACAGGTATTTAGTATATATGTGCAGTACATATCCGAGATTGTTTACAGGCGGGGGCAACGCGCACGATTTGAGGAAGGCTCGGCGTCGACACTTGCAATCGCCGCGACTGTGCGCCGCCAGCCACCGCTTGTCTTGTTTGGCGTCTGCTACGCTCGCTAAATGCGCCTTTTTGTGCACGGTAAGTAAAAACCTATAAAAATTTTAGACTTAATTGAATTCATGAAAATGCCATCTGGTGTATTAGCACGTGAGCGCGCAAGTAAAAGAGATAGCCAGAGTCAAGGAAAAATAATTAAAAACAAAGAAGGAAAAACATAAAACATGATGATGATGATGAGGTCCGATCCGACCGATTTCGGTCATGCCGACCACTTATACTCCTAATTTGTTTAGCACTCGTGAGCCCGAAGAAGACTAATATATCCGATCTTTGCGGTAAAACCACGTTCGCAATGAGGGCACGTAGGTACCCCACTAATGTAATGATAATAATGGTAACAGGAGGACGGTATCTGGTCGCGTTTCGTATCGAGGTTGATTTTACGCTGTTTCTCGAACTGTGCTGCCAATCCTTCCCATAAAACATAACATAAATATAAAAAGATAGATCATAATTTTGCAATATTTGTAGAGTTCAAAATTCTATTTAAATAGTTGATGATGGATTGTAAGGAACTCAAAAATCCCGTTGTTATCAGGTCTTAGCAGAATTCAGCGAACACCACGAGCTAGCGTTCCGCGTGGGTCTGTTCGCGCTGGAAATGGCTCGACCCCCCGCCAGCACTAAAGCGCTGGAAGTTAAACTGAACAACCAGGAGACTGAACTCGTGGCTTTACTGAAGAAGCTACCCACTGGGCCTGAACAACTTGCTTTGGCTCGTGAGAAGGCCGAACAGCTGCGTGATGGCACACTGAGGTATGAATTATCTAAACTTATTTATTACTAGCATTCCCCCCGGGACTTCGTTCCCGTGGGAATTCGGGAAAATTATGTAGCCTATGTCCATCGGGGATAATGTAGCTTTCTAATGGTGAAAGAATTTTTCAAATCGGTCCAGTAGTTTCGGAGCCTATTCAATGCAAACAAACAATCAAATCTCTCCTCTTTATAAATAGTATAGATAATGCAACGGGAGGGATCTTAGCTGTAACGACATAGTACCAGCTAAACACCTTTATTTGCCTTTTTTGTGTAAATTTTATTAGTTTAGTTTTAAACTAAAAACTATAAAAAGAATAAACTTAATCATGAAATCACCTCGAGCCGCGATCGAAACTGGTTTTCACTTTACTGGTCGATACAGATATTTGAAAATTTTATTGCTTTTGGTTTCCTTGCAATCTCCAAAATAATAAAGGAAAATCCCGGCAAAATTTAAAGATTCTATTTTTACTTTCTTTTTTCAGAAACCGAGGACCAGCTTTACTTCCCATAGCACTCGCTAGTTTCTTATTTGACGTCTTAGTTCTATCGGCTACTGACAAAGAAAGCAAACATCCAGTAAGTTTTTATTTACTATAGTAGAATAACTGATTTTCCACTTAGTGATGGTGATAATCCGCTTTTAGTACTTATAAGTTACTTTTTAATTACGTTTGTCTTTCATTGTTCTACCATCGTACTTAGGTGAAAAAAAATTATAATACTTATGCATTTTTATTTTCTTAGTCGAGAGTGCCAAGCGATGAGACACTAGGATTCGAAGCGGCCGCGGCTGCTTTAGGACTGAAAGCCAACGTGTCAGAAGCAGACCATCCTTTACTGTGCGAGGGAACCAGACGACAACGCGGCGAACTAGCATTGACGCTCTTAGCCTTCTACAAGGATGACCCTGTCAAACTAGCTAGGGTTATGAACAAGGTAAGTTATTGGGGCGTTTTTTCACAACAGAACAAAATCTTGTTGACTAATGTATATTTAAATTAAAATCATGCAGAATAGTTTAGTATATGTGACACTTATTTTCAGGTTATAAAAACTAAATGCATCCGTTGTGTCCTTAAATCCCTACTAATATTATAAATGCGAAAGTAACTCTGTCTGTCTGTCTGTCTGTCTGTTACCTTTTCACGCCTAAACCGCTGAACCGATTTTGATGAATTTTGGTACAGAGATAGATTAGAGCCTGGGAAAGGACATAGGCTACATTTTATCCCACAGTTGGGCACGATATAACCTGTAGTCCACGCGGGCGGAGCCGCGGGCGGAAAGCTAGTTTTATATACATTCAAATATTCCACAAACTAATAAAAAATAAAACTATATTTTAGCAATTTGTCTGTGGTTAATTACTAATAGCAAAAATCAGCTTATTGTTCAAATCTCATCTGAATACTACAAATATTAGCTGTATCTTGCTGTATTCCCAAGACTATTTTCCACTTGCCGAAAAACACACAAAATTGGGAATCAAACAAGCCGTGTAAAGACATATTTACATGTTTATTAATAAGACTGCTAGTGTGAATTAAACATAAATACATACGCTCACGCCTACAATCCTTAAGAGGAGCGTCTCAGTTTGGACTAGCGTCTCAGTTGTTTTTCATGCTGTCTCTATGTCAACTACCCACCTCAGACTTGTGCGAAAGGGATAATTGCAGCTTTCCGGCGAAATGCCGAGTTTTATTTCCAAAATTATGAGTTTAGGCGTCAATGAATTCCTACCCCAAAAACTTAATGAAATCATACGTCTTTGGTCTCTATCGATTCGTAAGCGTATAAACGAGGTTCGTGCGTTTTGCTTTTTCCAAAATTGTTCTTAGTTTTTCAACAGTCACCTCTTAAATGTTGAGAATTTTATTGGCGAAAAATGCTGACTTTTAGTCTCAAATATCTTTTTGTCTACTAAAAATATCACAAAAACCAAAACGTACGTAGTTTTTGGTGTTCCTGATACTATACCAAAATTTCCCAGGGATCCGTTGACGTGTAGGGGATGGAATCCATTGACGCCGCGTTTGTATGGGAAAAAAACACTGAGACGATCCTCTTAACGGAGTAGACAGATCATCAAGTGATTCTAGAAGAACTCGACGCCACGTTCGAGACAAATTGGTTATCAGATGTAACAAGTGTATAATGGTGGTCAGCCTTTCGCCCTTTATACAGCAAAACCCTCGCATCCCACTTACAGACTCTTACTGTATGCCTGGGAAGAGTACGTAGCTTGCACATTCTAAGTTTTTCTTTCACTCCCAGTCCAGCATGGAAGTTAATTAAACGTATATTTTCCTCCAGCTTCTAGACCGCGACATTCACCAGTTGACGAAGGGCCCAATGGTGTCTATGTACTACACGAATAATCCACGACTGGCGGCCACCTACCGAGCGGAGTCTTCTAACGTGCAACACGTGGTTCATCAACCGCACGCATCGCACTCGTCGCACGCAGCGCATGTCTCACACATGCCGCACGCGTCCCACGTGCCACACGCGTCTCATGTGACGCACACGTCGCATGGACCCCACACGTCTCATGGGCCTCACACGTCGCATGGACCTCACTCGTCGCATGGGCCTCACACGTCGCATGGACCCCACGTGTCGCACGCACCGCACATGTCGCATCCACAGCATCCTGCTCCTCCGGTGCCACAGGTGACTTCCTATTTTTATTTAAATTCAAAACCCTACTAATATTATAAATGTAAAGTTATTATGTTTGTCTGTTACACTTTCATGCCTAAACTTCTGAACCGATTTTGATGAAATTTGGTACAGAGATAGATTATACCTTGGGAAAGGACAGGCTACATTTTATCCCCCAGCTGGGCACGAAATGACCTGTAGTCCACGCGGGCGGAAAGCTAGTTTAATTCTAGATTTAACGACATAATTTTGCAAATGAAGTAGTTCATAGCAAACAGGTCGCTAATATTTGTTGGTTTCCAAGATTTTTATTGCTCAAATTATGCGTCATATTATTATTTAGCATCATTATTATTTTAAATGCGATTATCAACCATAAAGGTGGTTTGGTATTTGAGATCATTTTGATCGAAGCTTCTTTGTTAAGTAGTCATTCTTAACAGGAAGTGCAAGATCAAAATAATGTGTTTTTATACCAGGGTGGTGGATGCCTAGTGGCGGATATGGAACGTCTCGGCGTAGCAGAAGGAGGGCCCTCGCCTCCTCATGCAGCTCTCAATACACCATTACCGAGGCCCAAAGACTCCAGGTAACATCTATTTATGTTCTAAAATTGTTACAATCAAATATATACTTCCAATTTGATTAGGTAGAAGCCATGTGGCCTACTCTTCAAGGTTGCCACATACTTTGTTATAGCTACACGATAAGATAGGGAGCTTTTGTTAAGAAATTAAATTATAGTAAGCCAGAAGCGACTTTAACTTTTTTTGGGAAGATTTTTTATCATGTTAATAATTTACAATATTAGGTACGATAGTTTGTTATGGCGTCAGACTTTTTGTCCACTAAATCGTTTCCAAATATGACTGTGCCTTATTTATGTTCGACTAATTTTGGCGGTTTTAGATAAAGTCGGTCAAATGTAAGCAATACTCATCTCGGCTCCACATGCTCCCATTCGTCGCACGCCTTTGCTAAAAAAATAAATTACGAATAGAACATCTGACAATATTTTGCTCTGACCAACTAAGCTTGCTGAATATTCGTTAATTCCGTTGTTTGTCACAGTTGAATTTAGCCTCATGGTCTTTGTTCGTTTTGTAAATGTTTTCGTACGTAATTATTTTAAAAATTATTATGTACGAATATGCATTTCTTTTCTAATTTACAGATACAAAGGCAAGCGCCTATACCCATCAGTCCCCAACCAGCCTTCTGAGGCGTCAGCACACTTCATGTTCGAATTGGCGAAGTCTGTTTTGTTCAAAGCGGGCGGGTCGTCAAGCACTAGTCTCTTTACGCAGACTTCTTGTGCGAGGGAACATCATGGACCTCATAGGTATTTAAATTTATTTCAGTACAAAAATAAAATTAAATGTATTTATTTATTTATTTATGTAGCATACTTACTACCTCCTTCCATAATCCTTACTTCCTTCCGTATCAATATTAAAAGTGTGTTTGTTAGTTCTTCCTTTAGTTCTATACATTACAAAGCACGCTGACTGTGAGAGACTTCGCTTGTGTATGCGTATTATATACCTAGTTAAACGATACGCGTAGTGACGTCATATTATGCGATTTTCCGTATTAAATGTCATAGCAGATATCGGTACATTCACGTTTGCGGAATATAACGTACAAGTATGCGACTAGATGTGCTTGCGACGTATTGGGCGTATTTTGGTATATCATATATTCTGGTATTCTTATGTTATACCAGAGGATGCCTGGGGTTTCCGTGGGAATTTCATAAAATCCTTTCTTATTCCTTGTCTAAGTTATAAAAGGAACCTTTGCGCTAAGTTTCCGTTATCCAGGTCCAAGGGTTTAGGCTGGGCGTAATGAATCAGTCAGTGAGTCAGGATCCTGCAACTTTAAATATATAGATTACGTATTACAAATTAATATCCTTATTTTACAGAGGCTTACATATGGCTGCCTTTCAGTTGGGTCTTTACGCTTTGGGTTTACATAATTGCGTCAGTGCCAATTGGCTCAGTCGCACTTACTCATCGCATGTCAGCTGGATCACAGGTAAGAATGAACTATCTTTGTGTCGAGTGTCGAGAAAGAAATTATGCAAAGATCTAAATTATATTATATTTGAAACTTATAAAAAAATAAGAATCTAGGTTGCGTTCCAAACCTACACCCAAGCGAGCTCGGAGTGAAACAGAGTTGTTCATTCTCGGAGTCGACTGACCAAATCTTAAACTCCGACCTTTCTAACTTTTTATCAACGTAAAACTTTGGCATTGGCGTTTGTTGGATTGAATTTGACGTTGGGTGGTTTGATGTGAGTCAAACGTTAGAATTTTACTGACGTAAAGCTTGGTCACCCATTCTTAACCTCGTACAACAACGAAACAGCAAAACAGCCTGGAACTCAACGTAACTTTTGCTTTTGCTCTGCTTACACAACATCCGTATCTCAATGGATTCAACATTTTTAGGGCAAGCAATGGATATTGGTGCACCAGCTATCTTATTCTTGATCGACGCTTGGGAGGGACATTTAACGCCACCCGAAGCTGCTGGAATTGCAGATAAGGTGAGATTATTATTTATAATACACAACTTCTTTTTTAGCAGCTTTAAAAATATTTACATAAATGTGTAAAATAAATGGTTTAATCCTTCTATCTCTCTCGTGCCAACATTTTTGATGCTGTACCAATCTTGCCATTCAGTGTTCATTAAAGGCATGGATTAGATACCTTGTGAATTGCTTATAGCGAGAAAAAAAAGCAGAATTTATAATTAATCTTTTTACGCTTACCAACTTGGCCCAAGTGTGGCGGATTCTAAGTAGTTTCCCCCTATTTTAAAACACTTCGTGTTCAACCATGCTATCGTCATTAAAATCTCGTACATAACAGGTGATCCTAAAGTAATATTTCCCCTGGATCCCCTCCTAAAGAAAGGGGAATTTCGATGAGTAAAAAAATACATTGTTTAAGATTCTCACGCCGAAATATCGGATACTCATATAAAACAAAAATCGTGATAGGAATCCGTTATAATAGGTTTTAAAACATTTAAAAAATAGACTTTTATTTCTTCAATAATTAAAATTACGTTGATAATACCCAGGCGTCATCCGGCCGCGACGTCCACATGGTCCGAGCGGCGGCGGAGCTAGCTCTGTCCGTACTGCCTCACGCGCATGCGTTAAACTACAACGAGATACAACGCGCCGTACTACAATGCAAGGAACAAAGCGACGCTATGCTGGAACGAGCTTGCTTAACTGTTGAAGCCGCTGCTAAAGGTAATAAAAACACTTCATATAATATATACGCACGCAAATCACGTACGCACTCTTAAATGTTTCCAAATCGGTGTTGCGGATAGTTGTACGGGATTATAAACGCAAGAAATTACCGCTTATTATGTAAAATGGCGACTGTTAGTCAGATTTCCTAGCCATCTTTTTCCTGTTTATTGACCAAAGACGAAGTTAATGCTTAAAGGCATTATTCGTGACCAAAAAATTTAAATGACTGTGGGCTGAACGAACGAACTAACTAATCATAAAGCAGTTCTCTAATATAGGCTGAGATTATTTAACTGAACATGTAAAGGTTTTACCAGCTAGTTTGATGTGTCTGATCCCTTAAGTGAAAATATACTTTTCAGGTGGCGGCGTCTATCCCGAAGTGCTTTACACAGTGGCGCGTTACTGGCACGAGCTGTACTTAAGACAAGCGAACGAAGTAGAGACAGAACCATTGATAGAGGAGACTCAACAATACCGAGCGCCCGCCCCTGTGGCCGTGCCTGTCCCTTATCCTATAGCCTATCCTTTTACCTATCACCACTATCAGCCGATCTATCAACTTCAGGTAAGCACAATTAATTAAGTAAGTATATACATCGTTTTGGATTCGAGTCTATAAAACTTGATTTAGCCCGGTGAACTTGTAAAGGGCATCTGTGGCCAACAACATTGTCATTTCTAAAAAAGGATAATGAAACCTCTTCTGTAACTCCTGCCGGGCTATGATGATCGCAACGATATATTATCTCACGCGTTATCTCGTGGTCACGTGACTGTTTCGACCAATGAGATTACGAGAAAGCGTCACGTGACCACGAGATAACGTGTGAGATAATATGTCGTTGCGATCATCATAGGCCCTGTGAAGGGCCGTCTGGTACGCGACCACCATCGTACCGAAGTTCGACGCAAAACAGCTTGTTGTGTTCCGTCGGTGCGTGGGAGTACCAGTGCCTTAGGAATTTTCTGGGTTAACTTGCTCCCTCGTCGACCTCATCTATGACCTTGGTCAAGGTTGAGGTAGAGTAAACCCATCTTATAATAAAAAAAATACTATAAGTGTCAAATAAGATAAAAAATGCTTATTGCTAATTGGTATGTTTGTGTTGCGCAGGCGCCGACACCGATGAACTGCGTGGGTCAGTACGGGACCGCGGGCGCGGCGGGGTACGCCCTGCCGCCGTACTTCGTCCGCGGGCTGGTGCCGCACCCGCACCCGCACCCGCTCCCCGCCCACCCGCACCCGTCGCACCCGTCACACCCGTCACATCCGACGCACGCGCCGCTTCCACACCCGATGCCGGCGCCACACGCTGCGCATCCTCAGCCGATACCTGTCAATGTAAGTATCATCCTGTTAAAACTAAATGTGACTGTTTATAGACCCAGCTCCCGTTGCACGAAACCCTACCGCATAAGGTGGTAGATCAGAATCGTAATGTAGTGATAGATACTACTCAGGAACACTGGATTTTATTTTAGTAGGTTGCCATCGCATATCCTGGAAGAACATAAATTTTTTTACATCGTCGTACCGTTAATTTGATCGAAAATTACATCTTAAGGTAGCAGATCGAAACGTTTATTAATCGAGATACATTTGGAGATAACAACCCACATAGGTTGCCAGCCCAAGCCCTGGCAGGTTTCGAGTTCAGCCATGTTATATGAGCCCCAAAAATATGTGTATTTCCACCAAGGGACCATGTAGAAAAATGAAGGTTTCGTATACGCCAATATATTGTAGGATCTTCCAAAGAAATGTAGCCGGAAGAAAAAAATTGTAGGTCTCACGAATCAAAAACTACAGCTTACCTCATTCCAGCAGTATGAATCCTCATATTTCAAAAACTAGCCACTGTAGACGAATGTTATGAATGGGAATATTTAGTATGTAAATTGTAGGTATACATACATAAATAACTGTTCTTCTTAGTTAGGAAAAGGAAGAGAATCTAATTAATCTAGTGGTCCATCAGTTCATGTTTACACGTTACTTAATTTTAATGTTGTAAATAAAAAAATTAAAGATTTTTCGACCCCCCCGCGTCCTTGTCACAGCTGGTCACATTTTTGAGACTCCCCCCCTCGCTCGTGTGGTGAAGTCACATGTTTTGCAATTTTACATCTAGAAATTATTGAATTAAAACAGTAGTTCCGAAATTGATTTTAAACGCACTTAGGCAGTCGGCGTGTGGCACTAGTAAATGGAGTGGCCGACAAAACAATTTGAACCTTATGATTATATAAATAGAGTTGCAAATGTTTTTGAGTATTTCGTTAATAGTTCAAAGTTCTAGTTTTAACACTTAGACCAGGGGTTCCCAATCTTTTTTAGACCGCGGCGCTCCTACAAGTTTAGAATTTTGTCTCGGCGCCCTAACCTAGCTAGCTAGTCGAAATAGATAGTTACAGTTGAAAGAAATAGGTACAATGATACTAGTTAGGTAAAAAGGAACAAAAATTTAAATAACAATTTGAAGCTGAGTTTTTTATTTATTTTATTTATTAGAATACCTGTTACGTAATAACAAAGGATAGGCGTGAATTTTGTTTATGAAAGGTATATTTTTACAATTAAACGCAAATTACCAAAGAGCATCGAACATATTTGTATGAAGCCTGGTATACCTAAACTTCAAGGTGATCACTCGAAGGAGCTCCACTATGAAGAAATCAAATGTTGGCGGCCACTGATGAAACTTGCGGCAATCGATAGAAAAAAATATTACAAAACGAAAGTGTTGATTGAAAAAATGTAGAAAGATGTATACTTTCGGAGATATAGAGCTTTGAAAATGAAAAAAATATTAACAAAAATATAAATATTAAAAAAAAATATTAGCGGCCGGTTTGGTCGAGTGGTAGTGACGCTGCCTCTTGATCGGCGGGTCCTGGGTTCGATCCCCAGTCGGGGCAAACATTTGTGCAAAAAGCAGATGTTTGTTCTCGGGTCACGGGAGTTTGTGTTTGTCTTTATGTGTGTTCCAAGGGACCCACGACACAAGGGAAAACCTTAGTGTGGGCCTTTGAGTGTGTAGCGTTTATTTATTTATTTAATTTGAAGTTTTACCTTCCTTACATCATTAGATAACTCTATCGTACTTGTTTGACCATGGAAAAACATTTTTTTACTTTAATTATCATGTTTAGGTAGGTACAGTCAAGAGCTCGTAAAGCTTGACACTTTAAATTTTATCCTATATTAGATATTTAAGAATGAAAAAGTATTTTTAAAGTAATAATGTGTTTATTAGATAAGTAGGTACTGTAGAGAGGGCGTTATCAGAGTTCATACAACCCAAATATCTTTAAAGTACGAGTGAATAGGCTTCTTCTGGGTGAGATAGCTACATCCTTGACCGCATCTTTGCCCTGAGCTAGATTGTGGTCAAGAGTGAACCCATTTTTAATAAAAAAATAAAATAAAAGTCTACTTGAAAAGCCTTTTGATAGTTCGTCCGTCCTCTAAAATGTCCCGTCGAATCGTTCTTTGTTTCGTCATCTGTCAAGTCTTAGTCAAAAAATTATGGCTATGCACGAAGGAGTCCGCAACAATACCAAATTAAAAGAAACCATTTAAGAGAGAGTTAAGAAAAACTAAAATAAAATACAGTAGCTACTTAATCAATGTGCTGGGAGAACTTGATGATCTCCACACATTTATTCAAAGCGTGGCATTGTTCATATTATACCCGCGAATACTTAAGGTTTCGGCGTATGTTAAAGACAATCGCCTCGCGGCGCCCCTCTGTACTTTCCACGGCGCCCAGTTTGGGAACCCCTGACTTAGACTATAATAGATTTTGAAATGTGACGTCACGAAAGTTAGGCTCCGTCCCATCCCCTTGTCACATAATGTCACACTTCGTTGACCCCCTCCCTCCCCCTTAACGTGTAACTTAATTAATGGATGGCCCCTAGTCTGTTCGTTTTTCATGCCAAAACGGAGCAGGTGAATAATTGGCGGGCCGGAGGGTGATAGAGACTACTTTTCCACCCTAGAATATAATAGACTAAGAAGCTTGCGATGGTTTTCAATATCTTACAAGCTTCAATTTTTCTAGACAAGTTATAGTTATACAGGGTGCAAGGGACAGCTTAGATAATACTCAAATGGTGGAATCTGCCCATTACTATGATCAGCTACTAATAATTTATTCTTACTGGAAAAGTCATTTTAAGGAGTTTTCGTATTTTGACAGCTGTCAAAATACGATGTACATAGCTGGTTTTTGTGTTTACGCTTTAGGCTACGGTCCGAATGACGATTTTGGCGATAACAGCGCGCCAACGCTAACAGCCTGGTCCGAATGGATGACAGCGCTAAAATCGACAAATGACAGTTATCGAATCGGACCAGAACGTTAGCGCGCTTACGGTATTTCTAACCTCAAAATCTTTGTTTACCTTCTGAAGATGCTTTTTTTCTGCTCAAGGAGTTTAATTAGTCATCACCACGCCAATAACAAAGAAAGAAGAACTTTAAAGGAAAACCTTAAAAAAACACAAGAAAAACACTTTCAATTTGTTTATTTTGACGTGCGTTTGACAGATGTTTGACACATGTTTGACAGATCGCTCACAGTGATTACGCGTCGAGGCATGGTCGTTGTTAGCGCAAGATGGCGTCGGTAATGACGTCATGAGTGACGTCACTGTCAGCGCTGTGAGCGCGCTAACAGGTCAATCGGACCAATGTTTGAGCGATAATATCGATATTATTGTCATTCGGTCCGTAGCCTTAATCACCGTGTTTTTTAGAAAATGGGCTATGTATGACATTTTAAAAATATTTTTAATTTCGTTTGATTTATTATTTAACATAAAGGAATAAGGTCCCGTTTCTTAAAAAGAAATTGAAAAAAAATATATTTTTAAATAAAAATATAATACTTAAAAGATTCTTAGTACGGTAAACTAATCCTAAGTACGGCATTATATGCAATCGTATTCCTTTGTCAAACTGTCATGTCAATTAAGAAAAAAAACATAACCTGTTTCATATTGTATTGTCGTAGTCACATTACTATTATTAATTTGTGATATTGTATTGGTTGTTTATTTCCGAGTTTGGTTTGTTGTTAATTCAGGAAAGTTGGTAGAATCAGCTCTAACAAACTGAGCGGTATCCATAGTGACAGAATCCAGTGTATTGCGAAAGTTCGAAAGTCCAGGAAGCAAAGCCAAGTCGTCAGTAAATATCAATCCAAATAATCAAAACAACGAAACAGAAACAAATTCAACAACCAACAACTCAAAAACACAACGGTTAGGTTTTGTGTCAACCAACTGTCAAAAGTCTTTTTTTTTACTTTGGCAAAGGAATTAAACCGTATAGAATGCTGTAGTAAGCAAGAAATCGTAACCAAAATTTTTAATGTTTTTTTTTTCATCTATTATCAGAATTATTTGATATCTTTTTTGTTTGAATATGGGACCTTAAACCTGCTTAAAATAAAATAAAAACACATTATTTTAAAAATTTCGCACATAGCCCATTGATAGTATCAGAATAATGATTTAATTTTAAAACAAAAAATGCTTTTTTTTTAACTGAGAATTTTACTGAGGGAAATTCCACTGGCAAATCATTTGGAATAACTGTCTGAGTTCAGAGTTTCAGTTTTTGCTAATCTGTTCACTACGCCCTGTATACAGAATTGTCTGCGTCATTTTTATTTTATTAATAATGAGTGATACTATCGATTTATACAGCCAACGATGCCACTACCGCAACAGCACCCAGCCCCAATCCCGCCGCCATTACCAGCGCCGCACGGTGCAGTGGGCGCGGGGGCAGTGGGCGCGGGAGGCGCAGTGGGCGTGCCTCAGCCACCCGGCCCACCGCCCGTGCCACAGCATCAACTGCGTCGGCTACTGGCTGCTTATCGAGTCGGAATGCTCGCATTAGAGACACAAGCTCGTCGGGTGCATGATGACCGTCCGCAGAACAAGTTTGGCAGGTACGTAATAGATGATTTAACAGCGCGATCCACTCTTTCAGTCTAGAACTAACATACGACCGATACTCGACATGTTCTGTTAATGTCACTTAAAATAAATAAATAAATAAATAGCGCAAGACAAAGCACGATGTCATTGCCAAATGTCGATATGCAGTCACTTCCCGGAATAACTGGTTTATCTTAGGTTAGGTAATCCTAAGGATTGACTAGTCAAACCTAGGAGCGCCGGAGCTTCGAGATTTGACTATAACCCTGACATTCAATCTTCTGAAATATCAGTCGTAAACTTATAGAATAGATACCCAGTCTGTGACAGTTGCCACGAATCAGATTATCTGTCATTGATGTAATCTATACTTAATATTATAAAGATGAAATATTTGATTGTTTGTTTGCATTGAATAGGCTCCGAAACTACTGGACCGATTTGAAAAATTCTTTCACCATAACAAAGCTACATTATCCCCGATGGACACAGGCTACATAATTTTCCCCAATTCCCACAGGAACGAAGTCCCGGGCGGAGTGCTAGTTTGCAAAAAAGTATTAGCGATAATTAAGTATTTTAAATCTTACTGTATTTGAATCCGAGACAACAAGTAACCAAACATATACACTAAATATTATATACACTAAATATTATATACACCAATATATACACTAAAATATTAATGAAATAATTCAATCGGCTTACTATTTTAGTCATTGTTTAAGTTCTTTTTTTTTTGTCTTTTCTGCCCTTTGTTACTTTGAAAACCCACATACCACTAAAAGTCTCGTAGCCCAGTGGCTCTCAATGAACAGAACCGATCAGTGAGGTTAAGCAACGTACACAGAGGCAGATAACCTGATGGGTGACTAAAGTGGCAATTTATCACGAGCGTTTCCGTGCTTCGGAGAGCACGTTAAGCTGTCCAAGTCAGAGGCCATTTTGCGGTTTGAAAACTCTGAAACCAGGGTTAGTCAAGTTCGTTACATACTTGACTATACCTACACGACAAGACGAAGTCTAAAAGTCAATTTACTTGGACTACATAGTATAAGATTGGTAAAATAGCTATAAACCTAAGATTAATAATAAAAATAAAGTAAGATTGTGCATTTTTTAGAGTACTGTAATCTAGCGCAAAATTTGATAAATCAGGAATCTGAAAGCACGCAATGCGTGAACGTGAGAAATAACGAGTATTATCTATTCCAGGAACCCCCCATACGGCGAGCACGTGAAATGGCTTCTACGCATATCTAAGCGTCTTGGAGCACAATACCTCCACCAGTTCTGCGTATGCGCTGTAAACTCCGTCGTGTCTCCATTCGTACTATACGAGCTATGCGTGGAGTCAGCTCACTGGCTAGCTCGAGGTGGACCGCATCATATTGTAATGCAACACCTGCGTGGTACGCTCGCCCCGCTCGTGCAAAAGTGTCAGCAGATGTGAGTATAGCAACACTCGGTGTGTCTTCGTTCGTACGTACGATAAACAGCAAATACCAAAACGGTGGAATCTAGACATAATTATGATCGAGTACAAGTATTTTTTTTTCGAAAATGTCAAGTTAATGAGTTTTCGACATTTTTTTTTGGCACTACGCGATTTACCGCGAAACCGCGCCCAGTGCGCGATCCCCCGCCGCGCCGCGCCGCTGTCAGAATGCGATGTACATTCCTGGTTTTCATATTTTACGCTGTTATCGTTGTTTTTATTGGGAAATTGAGTGTATTTGAATAAATAGCTTAATTAAAAAGCAGAAAATATTAAAACAACATGAAAAAAAATATAAATTTTCCTGAGTAAAATATCACTGGAAAATCATTTATAATGATGTCCTGAATCCAGGGTTTCTAAATAAATCTTAATATATATATTTCTTCTGTGCGTGTGTATGTCACTGAACTCCTCCTAAACGGCTGGACCGATTTTAATGAAATTTTTTGTGTGTGTTCGGGGGGGGGGGGGGATCGAGCATGGTTTAGATTCACAAAAAAAAGAAAATCCACCGGGAACGAAGTCGCGGGCGGACAGCTAGTAAATTATAAATCTCGCAGCGCCATATAAATCCGAACCGAGCAAGGCTTGCACGTACTAAAAATTATTGCTAATCTAATTTATTTTTGTAAATACACATATGATACATAAAAGCAAGCGTGTTTTGCAATTTTGTACGCTCAGTTGTTATGAATTGCTTTTGTATACCCCAGGTACATCCAATGCATACATCAGAAGCTGTATCACTTGACAGCGGTAGAGTATGAGGAGTTTGTTAGCATCGTCTTATCCGCGCGCACTGCGTTTCAACTGACGCCCGAAGGACACACGCAGTTCAAAGAATGGCTGGCTTCGCTGCGTAGGTAAGTGTTTAGTATTTTTTTATGTCATAGATCCAGCCTAGCTAAGATAGATGCGGGTCATTGTTTGTAATGTCGATGTCGTCTGTGTTCCGTACTGACAGTGACGCTATGCGATAGAATGAAAGGGTGGAACAAGATATGTACGTCAAAATTATCACACAAGTTAGCCATGCTTTTCATACTAAGTCAACTGTCCTTGCTGCTATTAAACCTAATGTAGTTTTCACGAAAACGCTTGTATTATTTTAGTTAAAATAGAAATTCGTCTTTTGAGTTTGTTGTCCTTGATAAAACTATAATTTTAGAAGTCGAAATTAGAAGGTGTAAATAATTCATTGCTTACTACATCCGATTAGTAAAAACTCGTTATAAGAAAGAAGTTTATTGTTTTTTTATTGAATTTAACCCAATGCAAAAACATATTATGTCAAAAACTTAAATGATAAAAATCAGTCAAATAAACCGCCCCTTGTCATCCCTGGTGCAAAGGTGCCCATTACACTTGCGGCATTACCACGTTGAATTGCGGTTTTTATTGAATTGTTCTTTGATACTAATAGGACAGTTGGTTTGTTATGCAATAGACAGAGCGTAAAGAGCAAGGATAAGCCTTGTTAAAAACGTTTTCAGATTTGCGGTAAAAAGTACAGAGGCCAGCGCATTACGTTACTCCATTTTCATTGCAAAACCGCTCTTACCGCAACAGCACAGAGTGCACGCGTGTGTTAACTTGACGTGCGGCCCTCCGTACATACCGTCATGCCTTTTCAGGTCTAAATCATGCAAGAAAGATTTATGGACGCAGCTAAACGCAGCTCTACAAACGAACGGCAAATGACGGCGGCAGCCGATAGTTTGTACGATGCGGTGCACCGCGCGCAAACTGTCACTCCGGCGAGGGCCGCGATACCGGCTCGTCTACCAGCTGCACACAGTCTGACTTATCTATGTGTTATTTGTAATCGGAGCCTGGCACTGCCACTCACACTCTGATCTACACTTCAGTAGCAGTCGTCTCTGTCATTTTTATAGTCAGAGTAAGTAACAATCGAAACGTAAGTATAGCTCGAGACTTGAGTCTTCTTCTGTGTACTACTCGTACGAGTTAACTTGAGACCTGGGCCGACGACGTCATTGCGGTGTACGGTGTGCAGAATGATAAAATGTCGAAAGAGTCGAGACACGTATCCGTAACAAAGATGCTGTCTTTGTGTATCTTTTTTCGATATTTTATCATTTTGCACACCGTACATTGAAAGGTGACGTCGTCAGCTCAGGTCTCGAGTTAACTCGTACGAGTAGTACACTTAGGCCCGTATTAAAGAAGACTCAAGATGAGCTATACTTACTTATTGATTGTCTCTTATTCTCACTATCAAAATGACAAAGACGGCTGTTACTTAAGTATAGATCAGATTCTGAGTCGCGTTTTGTAATACGGACCTTAAAGCCTCAACGCTCGCTAGTCGGAGTCGCAGGAGCTCGTACTCGTCAAGTTTGAGAATTATTATGAAGAAATTATATGGATACTCGAGCAGCTATCCGCGCCGCATTCAAACTATGGCTAGTAGCATTGGAATTCGTAAAACTGATGGCTTCATCCGCATGAAACCCTAATGTGTTTCTATGACGGTTGAAAACTGCCCGTACGATGCTGATAGCGACAACAAATTCGGCGCTGATCAGTGCGCGAGAGTTCCCGCAAATTTAATGACTGTGGCGTGTTCGCCTCCCGGGGCTCCATCTGTCGCGTGTTGACCTAAAGCGAAAGCAGTATTTGATGTCCCGACTTGCTCAAATACTCCAACCGTTTAATCGTGACCGAGTACTTAAAATTCTGTGTTATTTTACTTAATGCAATTTATGTTAGGGCTAACATTACAAATACCACTTCAATTCCCTTATCCGATTCTGATTAAATATACTTCTATTAGTAATAATTCGACGCTCGATTAGAGGGTAATCGATCTCAGAGAAACGAACATTATAACGGTGATTGCAGAAAAATGTTGCTAACTCCTACAAAAACATTTAAGTACATTTTTATTTGTTATCTATCCGTATAGTAGTAGTTGATCACTTTATTGACTAAGATTGATAAACTTGTTGATTGATAAATTTTACTCATCGATAAATAAATATTGAGATCTCAGTTTGTAAATAATTATAGCCATTATTGCGTGAGTTTTGTTCAATCATCTAAGTTTCCAGTTGACGAGGAAGGGCGAATGTAAAGCTCATTTTGAAGGTTGTGTGTAAAATAGTGTTGAGAGTTTCGGTCGCAGCGGAGTATTGTAGGGCGAGACGTGCCCCAATTCTGCTTCACAAAGGAGTTTAGCAACATTTCAGTTCATTTCTTTAAATCTCAGAAATTTGATATCAAGTCTCGTCTCGCAAAAAGTCTATAGACTTCTCAAACGAACTTTAAAGTACTTAAGTTGAAATCATGGAAACCGTTGGTGTACAACTTGATTTGCTTTCAGATTTCAATTATCTAGCCCTGCAATCTAAGCAATACTCCTTTTTTATTTTAAAAGGCATGTTTTTTATTTATTTATTTACTTTATTTCTTCTCAAATATACATTTTATTATTATAATCTCTCCTCTTTATTTTGAATGATGACTTGACGACGACTAAACTGTTAACTAGTCAATGGTTTCGAGAGACTGTTATTGGAGAGCCAATGAAGCTTCAATACCTTAGCTCGTTTAGTTTTCTTTTCTGGTAATAATTTAAGTGAAAGTTTGACTTTAATATCTCATGTCGTAATTTATGGAAATTCCGCGGAAGGTATTAAATGACAACGCTTTGAAAAATGTTAACCAAAACCTAAATGTTAATTAAAAAGCTTCATTAATGTCCTGCTACAACCTCGAAATTAGAAACTTGGTTTTGGTTAACATTTTAATATATTTTTAGTTAATTATCGTGAGCTAGGTAGGCCACTGTTTTCAATATCGAATTTACTAGTTTGACACGTACAACTTTGCAATCTAATGACATTATTTTAAATGTACTTTTAACTTTGTGAAAGTACATTCGGTCTTTAGTAGCCTACCCAGTATAGCGAGTCAATCCGCATCCACTTAGCAAATTATTATTGAAGATCTCTTTGTGTGTTTTGGAATAAGCGCTGTAGTTTTCATTTCTGTAACCTTTCACGCTTTTAGATTAATCGCTTTTTATGACTTATAAGAGATTTTGAGCGAATATTAAATCTTTGGGAATTATCCACTTAAGATAACATGGTTGCGATAGCACTTGCTAGGATTAGAGACTTAAAAGTAAAAAGTAATTGTTACCTAATATTTATCGGTTATATCTCGGCAAGATAAAAGAGCCGTGTTAAAAATCGTGTGAAGGCCACGTAAACGCGAGGGTTATCGTATTTTATAAACCAGTAGAAAACAGCGGACGATTTGATGTTGAAAACTAAACTACAACATGGACGATGTAAAACGTTACAGATTATCGTCTATTTACGACGTGTAAAAACAAGAATGCAAAATTTATAGTCCATATTCGAGATTTGGCTTAAGATGTTTCAAGTGACCTAAATATAGCGTCATTAGACTACAGAAAATTAGACAGAAAGTAGAACGATGACCGTCGATACACTATTTTTGATATTCTCTTGTCGAAATTTGCTGTTTCATGTATTGTACGTTTACGCCACAAAATCTTGCGGAGATGGGTGAAGACGTGCATTCGATTACCTATAGTACCTACTTTATTTACAAGTTTATATAATTATTATATTGTAATGCAAAGTAGCAACTTGAAAGCCTTTGGAAAATAACTATATGATATGTACACGACGGAGTTACCGGCATCAGAAACTAAACATTCATAGTGTCGATCCGATGTTAGGCTATTTTAAAGTATATACAAGTGTAGGTAACATCTGTGTGAGTAAGCTACGTAATATAAACTAGAATCTAAATACAGATGAAACTGTGACTTCCATATTTAAAAGCAATATTATACAATCAATTCACAAAAATATATTATGCTTATATTAGCATTTTTACATATACAAGTTGGTCGTTTACATTAAATACTCGTATTTGCGATAAAATTATCGTGAATTTGCGACATTTTGATACGTATATTTATATTCAGTGTGCTATATTTATGTCATTCAATGTGAATGTTGTAGTACATTGTTAGCGATCGACATGTTAATATATAAGTAAAAAAGTATTTTTCGTGATGATGCGTGCACAAACGCGTAACATTAGTTGCTCATTGTCGCTGTAAACACGAAGTACTATATAAATTAACCGAATATACAATAATATATATACTTACATATTAGGTGACTTAAAATTAATTTGCAAAAATTAAGGATATGAATCAGCCCACTAAACTGAACAACTTTCTCCAAGATAAAGATATCGAAAAATGAAAAGAAAAAAATCGCCATACAACTGAACGATCAGCAGATTGTCTCAGTATGAAAAATCGAAAATATTCTTTTTTCTGGTTCCTTGGTGAAAGCTGTTAGCTCTAAAATTTCGCTAATTTAAAGTCACCCCATATACAGCGATCAGCCATTGAACAAAAATGTATTATTAACTTCCAAATTCTTAAATAAAAAAGACCAAAACAACGATATACAAGATATATACCGAGAGAACAAAATTTAAGAAAGTTTATTAAGTGTGACCCGTAGACACGTAAGAGCAACTACTTCATGTGTTCATTCTAAGATATCTAACATTGGAATCTTAGCTAAATTTGTTGCCGGTACTTCGTCGCTTAGTTTTAGTTCTATAATCTTTATAAATTAGATGTTTATGTACATTCATTGAAAGTGTGGATGTTTCAGCATTCGTAGATAGTAAATTTTTAGAATGCTAGTTAGTATAAATTAAAGTTTATAACCGAAGGGTTATTCTGCGCAGATATTCGAGTCCCTATTTACGGAGTGTTTTGAAATGTTTACTGATTTGTCGAGTGTCTTTAGAAAGTTTCAGTCTAAAATATAATCAGTTGTCTGCTGTAACTCCACATCATTATTGATAATGCACTCAAAGTTTTTGTTTCTGCATGATCCAGTTTAAATTTAAAGCACAACACAAAAAAAAACACTATTCCGTACTAGTAACTTAAGACTTACCATAGATGTAAAATCATAAGGCTCTAGCAAATGTTCATTTATTCGTCCAGCTCTTTACATTCAAACATGAAACTAAAATATTTTGTCAAGAATACTTGCCGTCCATAGTTATTTTGCGTAATATAAATTCAAATAATAATAATGCTATTTAGTTATATTGTTGATTAGTCTTCATTATTGCAAGGTATAGTAGCTCACTGGGCATTTTTACCATTCTACAGTTTCGTAAAGGACCTATTTTTGGTCATTGCAGGCTTAATTTTTTGTTGTTGAAAAACCATTTTAACACTTTCGATTCATAAACACAGAAAAGATAAATAATATCGTTAGTTTGGTAATTAGATGGTTAGTTGGGATAAATTATAATTAGTCGTTAAATGCATGTTTATAGTTATAACGCACCTAGTATCAGGGCAGGTTTATGAGGCGATTCATTCACGATGTGGTTTCATTTGCAGCCTATCAGTACTTACATATCAGTTGTGTCTTGATCAAATTCACCGCACTTTACTTAATTTATATTATAATCGTGTTATTGGTGTTGTAAATCCAGGTGTTTCTTGGTTTTTAAAATGTTGTAATTCCAGAATTAATTAGTGTTGATCAAACTGTTGACCATATTTGCAAACCTACTGAAAATAAGCTTTTTGTGGAACAGACATACATTTTAACTGTCACTCAAGTTTAATTCATTTGTTATTGCTCTTGGCAGAAAACTTGAGAATTCCTGAGTGGCTACCCCTTAGAACAAATATTTAGTCCCTATTATTTACTTATTTTTGTATGTCTTTTCCACATCTGATATTTCTTAATAAGTTATTTAGAAAGTTTCATAAAAATGCGTTGTAATTGTTACCCTTAGTGGTTTGAATACACTTGTCCTGTAATACTCAAGGCAATGCATGGACACTACGTCACATCACAATTAGTTAGAGATATCAAGTCTGTTTAGTTCTAAAACGATGATGCATAATTATTTTATACATCTGGATTTGTAGTTTAATTATACACTTTGTAAGTGTGGTGTCTCCGCCTATTAAAGTATATAATCATTACATTACAGAGTTCGAATGGCTACTTATTAGAAGTACGTAATAAATAAATTTTATAGTGATGCTCTTTGTTCATATCGCATACTTATTGTCATTTGCAATCACAAGGAGGTACAGTAGGATAGATGTATTTTGTTTTTGCAAAACATGTTTTGCGTGGTTTGTTGTTTTTATTCAGTACTTATGCAAATGTCGGCGCAGTGACATGCGGTCGTTCGATCGCGTTCTCACTTAGTTGTATGCCTAACATCTTCACTCGCAGGAAGACTGACTGCTCCACGTGTAGTGAAATATATGCGGAGTCTTAATTATATTAATGCTCAGGATGTCTGGAAACAACATCGTACCTAGTCGTTTCATAACCTTTCAAACTTCCAAAGTACTAAACATAAATTTTGCATTGACTCTCTTTTTGATCTTTGACTTGTGAGAAAGACACAAAATCTTTGCACATTTACCTATATAAATCGTAGTTGTTTTACGACATCCTGCCTGAGTTATAGAAGTGCCCATACATTAAAATATGTATTAACGTATATTAAATATAGCACTAGACATTTTTGATCCGTTGTCGCAAATGGTTGTAATAATCAAAGTGTAGTTAATATTATTAGAAAATGATAGACTGTTTTGCACGGTTTCTGGTTTGACCATGTCGACTTATTGTACCTACTCAAGTTATCGCTCTTGCAACATGCGTTTGCGTTATACTTCCAACACTTTGTGATGACAAGTTTCCAGTTTCAATGTTGACGCTCGCGCCCTGGCTGCGCGATCAGTTTTACAATATTCGGTATTTTTCCTATTCATAATAATATTATAAACTTACAATTTAAAATGTATGTTCCCACTCAAACTCAACATATTTTGACCTATAGATAATTTTTATTATTACTTTTACGATTACACATATTATAAGTCTTTTTTGGCAACATATTTGAAGTAACATTATTTAATTATTCAATATATACTTATTCTATATTAAAGACATTTGTTTTATTCGTATCCTTGTGGATAGAGTACCCTTTGTTATATAAACAATACATAGCCTTAAGTCCTATTGACCTATATGTTATCAAAAATACTTCAATACTATAATTAATGAGTATCTATCGATACCATGTCTTTTCTATTTTAATAGTTAGATAATTTATCAATCACTGTTATTAAACTAAATAAACAATGATGTGACTGTACGTAATAAGGAAGTCTTAAAGTACAAATTTTATAATCGGTTTTCTAAAGTTTCATGTCCACTTGTGATAAAGTGGGAACCTTATTTGTGGGACCATCTAGCTAGCTTATTTAAAGGATTGAATTAAAGTGGCTGTAGACATGATATTATGTGAACTCCAAAGAAGCTTTAACCTTATCGGCTTAATCGGAAGAGGTTCTTCAAATAAACACTAATCAGTGAAAATTTAAGACAGTTTAAGACAAGACAATAGTGGCCAGAGCTACGAACTCAAGCGCAGACTAAAGCTGAATGACGGGTAAATGTTGAAAAAATTTTGAATATAAAAAAGAAATCTGAACAAGAAGGTGAAAACTGGGAAGGCTGAAGAAGGTTAGAAGCGAGATGCATGCAGCCTCGTTACAAGCTGTTGAAAATATAAACAGAGAGTCAACGTATTCATTCACTTAAGATCTCATTCAATGTGGTGTGTATACCGGATGTCTGCATTGTTAGTGATACATGCCCCTTGATTTTCGCAAGATCATAACATAACAAACTTGTTATATCAACCTTTTATCGTGTCGAGTATTACAATTCAGATCTCTGACAGATTATATTCGCTTCCTTACTGAACTAAACTGAAGATACCGCTCTACAAGTACACAGATATACAAGGCTTCATTATAATTATAAATGTCCTATATATCATAAACATTATCACAAAGGACTTTTACACAAATATACTACTTATAAGTGTAAGACAACATAGGTAGGGCACTCCGATAACCGTTGGGCAAGCCGCTTGAATCTCACGAAGAAGCGGCGTGAATCGCACGCGTTCATAGCGTCAGCAAAACAACTTGTAGTAAATAATCTAATCAATACTTTGACGTATTTACTAAGATTTTAATAGACAAACAATAAAGTTCACAAATAGATACACAGTTGCTCTTTGTTATTTGCATATGGTCGGATGCTGACGTCCTAACTTTTGTTAGTAAACTTAAGAGTTTTAAATCGAGAAGTGATTGAACTCAGGACCTTCAGCTTTTAATCGCCCTATGCTGATGCTCTTACCATTGCGTCAAGATGAAAATCCATCTGTTGGAATCTTGTAAAAATAGCCTATGTTGGTTGGCAGATAAGTCTAGATTTAAAGTTCGCCACTCTGAGGCCATTTGGCAGTTCGACAACTAAAAAACCAGGGCTACGAGTAGTTAAGTTTGTCCGGCACTTGATTAACTACACGATAAGAAATAGATTAAAGTATGTTATATCACATAAGCCCAGTTGGTAATGAGCCAGACTTGTGATCGGAAGGTCGTGGGTTTAAATCCTGGTGCGGGCCTGTGCCACTAAATTCTTCTTTTCGGATTTTTGTGCGAATTTCTAATTATAACTTGCTTAACGGTGAAGGAAAACATCGTGATGAAACCCGCCTGTCCAAGAAAATTCATTTTCGAAAGTCGAGCGGTCCACCAACCCGCATTGGGCCAGCGTGGTGGACTGTAGCCTAAAACCCCTCCGTGTTTCGAAGGGAGCCCCGTGCCCCTCAGTGGGGACGTATATGGGCTGATGACGATATCTCATTTATTTTTGCTGTTTCAGATTATACTGATGTATTTTAATTAGCAAAATTACGACAATGCTGTTGAAAAAACTTGCTAATCATCTTCATCTTCTTTCCGTAGAAAACAGTATTAACTGCAACAGTTAATATGGTTTTCTACGGAAAGAAGATGGTAAGTTTGTAAAACCAACTTGTTTTTGCGGCCCGTCATTGCAAAACAATGTAAAAATGCATGCAGAACTAGTTTCGTGTTTGCGAAGTAGCTTTGTATTAATTGGATAGTTGGTTTGGAATGGATACAGGCGTCACATTTTTAAACATGCTGTGGTCTTCTCGAATTAATAGTCGAAGTACATCGACATACATGGACTGTGTAAGATACAACTTTATTTTTGACTGTAGGAACTTTAAAGTTCTAAAATTAGCAATACTTGAAGGCCTATATGTTTTACTGTTTCAGCGGTCGTACGATAATCTAAGCGCCTTATCATTTACAGTTTACGTCGTCTGGTATTAATTTTATATATCTCTTTTATCTAATCTGACCAACCTGGTTTAAATAAATAAGCTGACGGATAACTTTCTGACCCAAGGAAAGTTCCTTTGGGGCCGTTCAAGTATTACGTAAGCAGATTAATTACAATTATTTACCCCCCCTTGTCAGCAAAAGTAAGCAAAGCTTACTCCCTCCCAGGCTTACGTAAACATTGGTATATGCATTTTGTGCGAATCCCCGAAAATGCGCTTCGTTTTCAAGCATAGACAATGTGTGGGTTGCCATTTGTGTCAAAAAATAAATAAGTAATGCTGCCGTAATCACCATCTAGACCCCCCAACCCCCATCTCATCAAAAATAAGCAAAGCAAAGACGCCCCCGCCCCCCTATAGTGCTTACGTAATACTTGAATGGCCCCTTTGGTTGAAAAGCAAATCCTCATACTTCATGTTATTTTAAAATGTCATTATGCACTTTGACCTCCGAACTATATATAATTTTTATAACATAATAAGATTTAATTAAGAGAAATGTAATCAACATGTGTAGAGATAGTTATCTATACTAGTATTATAAAGAGGAAAGATTTGATTGTTTGTTTGCATTGAATAGGCTCCGAAACTACTGGACAGCTACACTATCCCCGATGGACATAGGCTACATAATTTTCCTGAATTCCCACGGGAACGAAGTCCCGGGCGGAATGCTAGTAGTTAATATAAATTGATCATAAATTGGTCTTTGAAGTTAGAAGAGTTAGTTAATTTTACAATGGGTCGTCTTTTTTAAGTAAGTAAATAGGTAGGTCTGCTCATTTTTTTCTTAAGGGCACATCTTACCGTATTATAAAAAAAAGTTCCCCACCGCGTATGTCTGTCTATATAGGCTCAATGAACACAAAACTACTGAACGGATTTTGATACAGTTTTTACCAGTGGCGCCGGAGAGATTCAAGATGAAGGTTTATGTGTATAATTCATTCCCGACATTCCCACGGGAACGAAATATCCCAAGGTGGGAAGCTAGTACGGTATATGACATACCTGCCTCTTATTTGTGTGATAGAATTTAAGTTAATTGTCATTTAAGTTAATTGGCCGTGTGGTGATCGGTTGAGAATAACACCACCCCATCTCTTTCCGTGGGTGTCGTAAGAGGCGATTAAGGAAACACAAATGAGACCTGCCTCCTAGTAATCCATCCCAGGCAACGACACTTCATTTTTTTCTGAATCTGAGGTGTCGTCCTATGGTCTCATGCGGTGTGGTAGGCTCTGTAAAAGGCAGTCTGGTTCGCGACCACCCTCCTACCGAAGTCCGACGCCAAACAGTTTGCTGTGTTCCGTCGGTGCGTGGGAGTACCAGTGCCTTTATAGGCATTTTCTGGGCTAATTCGCTCCATCGTCGACCTCATCTTTGACCTTTATGGTCAAGATTGAGGTCAAGAGCTAACCCATCTTGTAATAAAAAAAAACTACATTAATTTTGTTGCACGGAAATATTTTCATTAAGAATTACAACGTGAACGAATGACGTCTAAACATTATTTACATGGTAGACTTTACTTATCGGATGAAACATACGTCTATTATTTGTGAGATAGGACCTCATATACTATTTATACCTACAGCAGGTATCAAGGCATTACATATCAGGTCATCGGCCAAACGACCTTAACCAGCTGAAAACAAAATATTATTTTTTTGCGATAAGGTTAACGCTCTCAAATCTCCGATGACCTTAGTCTTTTTCATAATTCTGAAAAATCAATTTGATTGATTACGGCATATTTATTATTGCTAAAGGAACTTAAAAGCGCCATTTAAATTTCATTTTTTAAAATAATATTTACCAATGAAACTTGCATAAATAGATATTAATAAATATAAAAAAATAACAGCTAGCTTCTATACGTAGGGTATTCTACATAGATTAATTTGTATAAAAATCTGTGAAATATTAACTCAGACACGTGTTTAGTTGAATAAAATATTAGCTTGTTATGGAAGGTTGAATCCAGCCCGATCTGGTTACTTCAAATATTTACTGAGTCAATTCTAACATTTTATCGTAAAATTATTATTGGTTTTTCTATCGTGGAAAACTCGCCCCTTTTGTTTGATAAATATTAAAAACGTCATATGATAAGATCTCTTACGTATACTTGCATAACATATCAATACGAAAATAGTTTTCTTAAATTCATGGTGATTTACTATGAAATACTTAAAAATGTTACCAGTTAATTAATACACACTTTCAAACAATTTTAATATATATTTTATTACTTTTTAGGGTTCCGTACCCAAAGGGAAAAAACGGGACCCTATTACTAAGGCTTCGCTGTTTGTCTGTCCGTCCGTCCGTCCGTCCGTCTGTCTGTCGCCAGGCTGTATCTCATGAACCGTGATAGTAAGACAGTTGAAATTTTCGCAGATGATTTATTTCTATTGGTCCTATAACAAAAAATACAAAAACCAGAATAAAATAAATATTAAATAATATAAAAAAATTTTTGCTCGTTTTTATAGTGTCCGAGGCTGTATCTCATGAACCGTGATAGTTAGACAGTTGAAATTTTCACAGATGATGTATTTCGGTTGCTGCTATAACAACGGACTCTAAAAAGTAGAAATAAATTAAATATAAACGTGATTTTTTGCCGTTTTTGCACTTGCCCGTTTTATATTATTATTACTAACTAGCTGATCCCCGCGACTTCGTTTTCAGTTTTTCTTTACTTCTTTGTGCTACATATAACCTTCGCCGGCGTATAGAAAACAACACACCAAAGTTTCATCGTTTCATAATTATCGGATGAATGGTTTAGAAGTGCACAAAAAGACATACTTACTTTGATCTTATTATATAGATGACATAGTTTGAATAATACATATGATAGCAACATTAAAATACCCAAAAAAAGGCAATTGTGGTCAAGAGTGAAAATAAAATGTTCGCTACAGTCTGTTTTCAAATGTTTCTCTGATTAATTTGCCTAGTTTTTTTTGTTTAAAAATGTCTCAGCCTGTATCCATCATGTTAAATATTATGTAGGAAAGGAGATAGTATCTTCATTATAATTGGCTACGGAAAGTTCCGCAAATAGGTTTAGAGTAACTTATTGACTGAAGCATACCGAAGATATTATAATTCTAAGGTTTTACTACTATTTGAAGCGATAGCAGTTTATAAACAAGATTGTACAATTTTTAAAGTCTCCATATTAAATACAGGAACGGTCTGAAAAAAAATCTTATGTTAGTATATTTATGCAACAAAACAATCGATCTGGTTAGTCATTATGACTAAATCGTCATATACACAAATAATACAATGCTGTACCTATTTGAGCAGGTATGTCTTATGTTTTTAGATACTTGTTAATTTTTTTAGATCAATAAAAGGATTAAGGCTAGATTGGATATCTTCGTTACTTGTCTAAAGACGCACTCGTAAGGGTAATATACGCTTTATCCGTACAAATTTATTTCTAAAGTTTGCCTTGACACATCGAATAGTAGGCGACAGTACACAGTCTGTGAGCTCAATCATAAAACTTAGTACCTACATCATTTGATAGTAGGAACTTATAGTTTTAAAAGTCTATTTCAGTTAAGAGTATTTACCATGAGGACTTCCTCCAATTCCTTCAGTTCAGGCCAAAGCACAGGGAACACTAGAATCTTGTCTTCCGCTTACATAAAAGAGTAATAGTGTAACATGAACTGTGTAAAAACTATGTAGGTGTTTGGGAGAAATTAAGTCATTTTATTTATTATTATAATTATTATAACGTTGGACAGAATACTTACCCATAATCTCGGGCAATGAGGTCTTAAGAGTTTTGGAAGGCATGCGTTATTATTGTTAAGATCGATCTTCACTGGTCTATATAGTTAATATTAAAATCTTAATTATGCAGATCTGTTATCGTGTCTTTGTTGCTGCATGATCCTTATTTGATTAGTGCTTGTGTAGGAGTACTGGTAAATAACTGCATCATCTTATATTACAAATGTTTTAATCTCGGGTACCTCTAACACAGATTCCTGAATTTATAAATATAAATGATTGTTTAACATCTTGAGTTACTGACCCTACGTGCAGCTTTAATCTTCTACTACCTCTACTTGATAAACGACGCCAATTAAACTACGTCAATAGTGTACTGTCAGCAAATATGATAAACTTTGTAAAGTTCATAGATGTGTTCTTTGCCGAATAATATTTAATTAGATATACGCACTTGGTACGCACATATGCAACTGCAAATAATGTGATTATAGTAAATATGCCAATTAATTAAGAGTAATTTTGCAATTGTTTGATACTTGGTAAACCACCATTAATAATTTAATAAGTAAGCACTTAGGTACAGAGGCCAGCGCATCAGGTTACTCCATTTTAATTTTGCACAAAGTGCAAGCGTGTAGTAACCCGAGTTGCGGCTGTCCGTAAGTACATCTACTAAAGCAAAAATTTTTATGGTACTTTGCTAGGGTCTAAAGTAAAGAAAAAGTTTCGAATCCCTTACTAAAACAAATTATAAAAAGTATTATTCATGATAGGATTTCCTGTAAGTATTAGGTAATTCTACTTGATCCTGATGAATATGTTAGGTACCTATAGGTAGGGGAGACTGAGGACACTTGATCTTTCCGACACACTTGGTACATTAAGTTTTTACAGTAACTAATCAATTTACTAGATCAATTTAAGTAGCTCTGTCTACGGCCTGGCATCTAGGCAGAGTTCTTAGAGCTATTTTAAATTGATCTAGTGGGTTTAGTTACTTTAAAAACTTAATGTACCAAGTGTGTCGGAAGGATCAAGTGTCCTCAGTCTCCCATATGTCTCGATTCTTTTTATTTGCTGTAAGTACTTGATGTATGTTTTGTAGTTTGGAATTCAACACTCAATAATCCTTCCACTAATTCGTGTGTATCTACTAAGGTCGATCGTATTGATAATGTTTATTAGCAGCTTCCCCTTAAGGACCATGCGGCAGCCCCATGACATCGGCAACAGAGTCGCGTGGCCGGCGAGACTTGTCATCATGTATACTGCACTGATATCGCGGCTTTTGTTTTCATTGGCTGTACGGAGGGCGTGCGCGATACGCCTCTATAAATACTACAAGCAGCCTGTATGCCTCAGCAGTCTTTGCTCGAGCGTCGCACGTGACGTGTCTAAGGGTCTTCCCTTTACACACCCCCCTTCTAATTTTAACTTTAGTACCTCTCAGTATTTTTAGCTTTATTTGTAGGTAAGTTAACTCATTTTTATTACTTATTTGTTTACTTTACCTGCGTAATAATTTTACTTACATCGTTAGTATTTATATCTAATTTTATGTAGTAATTTTATTTACTAACTTAATCAATATTTTACATAGTAAAGCATTTATTATTTTAATGAGTTAGTATTATTTATTGATTTTTCATACCTGATTTAAATTTAAATTTCTCATGTTTGCTTTTCCCAAATTTAGAAACTACAAAGTAAATCTAGTCCAAAATGGCTTACCTACAGTCGATGCCTAAATCAGAAACTATCAAGCTGCGGGAAAAACATGTTGGGTAAGTTGTATTTTTGTCAAGACAGATAAAAAAATTTTTTGTAAAAAAAGTTTATTTTTTTTATTGACACCATTTATAATTTGATAAGTTACTTTTATTTAATATCGATAAAAAAAATTGCATTTTATATCTCGTATAATTATTTGAACAGTTTCAATTTAAATTTAAAATTATGTTTGTTTGTAGGAATTGAATACTAATCTTTTTTTTTTATTCAGCGCCGCGTGCCAGCTATTCTTCAGGTCTTCCCCTTTGAAGATTGTACGCGGAGTGGCCCAATACATGTACGATGAAACGGGCGAGAGATATCTTGACTGCATCAACAATGTTGCTCATGGTAAGCGTTTCTAAAATTTCATAAAATAATTAAAATTGACTAGCAACCTGCACGCGGCTTCATAGTACATGTCCCCCAGGAATATTGGGATAAATCGTAGCCTATGACCAGCCAAGTCGGATGAGGGGTGTTGGAGATTACCCCTACATCCAAACGTACTAACATTATAATTTTATAATAATAGTAAGTATCAAAAAATTCGTGGATTTATTGTAAAACTCAAATATGTCTTAGTTTTATCCCTTGTAAAAAACCTTTTCAGTTACGTATCTAAAAATTGAACATAAAAAAAATCACGAAACCACTCACGATCTGTATGTCGGTTGTTTTAAAATTGGTTTGAGAAAATGGTGTGAATCAGCCTACGAAAATGATCAACTTTTCCTAAGGAACATTCTTAGATCGATTATGAAAAATAAAATGTTGGTCTCTCCATACAACTTGTGCGATAAGCTATTTTGCCTTTATGCTTTTTTATCTTTTTTGATAATTTCATACAGGTTCAGTTCCATGGGGAGGATCACCCCCTAAAGTTTCACTAACTAATTTAAAGTCACCCTTACTAATTAGAAACGTGAAAGTTTGTATGTATGGATGTTTATTACTCAATCACGCTCAAACGGCTAGACCAATTTTGATAAAATTTGGTATGGAGGTAGCTATGACACTCTGAATTAACACATAGGCTACATAATTTTCCTAAATTCCCACGGAAACGAAGTCACGGGCGAAAAGCTAGTAAAATCATAAAGCAAACATAACACAAATGCATTTAAGGAGTAAAGATAAGGCAATCACCACGCTGCACTAGTTCGTCTGCCATGCAGGCATGCACCTAATACATGCACTGATAAATACGACCTTTGCCTGGCGCCTAATTCGGACTATCTCATTGTAGTGTACTGTCACGTTCAAAATAGTTATGAAGATTTCATCAATGTATAAAAACATACTAAATTTGGACTTATCTCATCTTTTACGTCAAATTGATTATGTTCACTGATTTAAATTGTTTGTAAAAACATTTTAACATACCAAATTCTAACAAAGTCATGTTTTTGCAGTGGGCCATTGTCACCCGCACGTAGTAGAGGCGGGTCGTAATCAAATGTCTTTGATTTCTACAAACAACCGCTACTTACACGATGAGCTGGTGATCCTTGCTGAGAGGCTGGTCAAAACCTTGCCCGAACCTCTCTCCGTTTGCTTCTTTGTCAACTCCGGCTCTGAGGCCAATGACCTCGCACTTAGACTCGCTAGAATCCACACCAAGAATAAGGACGTTATCACACTTGACCAGTAAGTATTTTTTCTCATAAAGTCATTCTTTTTGGGTCATATTTTTGAAAGAAAAAAGTATGAGTGGATATTTGTTGGTATTTACTGATTTGATTAAGTACTTTTTTTAAAAATAGTATTTAAGAATGTATTTTCTTTCCACAACTTTCTTCGTGAATGTAGTAATGTGTTACATTTTTATCATTTCGTTGAAAATGGATAGTGTTGAATTTTTTTTAATTATATTAATATTTTAAAAGTAAGTAAGTATTTAATATATTGTGAAGATTGAAGAAGTAGTTAGCGAGAGTGCAGTGAAACGATGAATGTATAGTTTAGTAATTATTTTTATTGAAGATTAGTTTGCAATAACAACTTTTCACATGATTAGTTACACATCTTTCTATAAAGTCTACGAAATCGTTTCACTGTAGCCTTACTCAATACATTCCTAAATATGTAATCTTAGAAATTAACAGAGGGTCGTTTTTTTAATTGCCAGACAAATATCAGATAACTTACGTACCGGTCTTCCTCGAATATGTTTTTTTAATAAAATAAGTAAGTAAGTAGATAAAGTTATCTGTTGGTTTACTAGTATTGAAAAATCGGCCTATAAATACCAACAAATGATGCGATAGTTGAATTTTGGAAGTCGTTTTGTGTTTGGGTGCTGTAGCGCCTCTTTGTTCCAGCGCGTATCATGGCCATCTGACTTCTATGATAGATGTATCGCCATACAAATTCAATCTACCTGGCGGGCCTGAGAAACCAGATTGGGTTCACGTGGTAAGTACACCCCTGTAATACAAAAAAATATAAAAAAGAAAATTATATAATAGCTTTCCGCACGCGGCTCCGCCAGCGTGGACTACAGGTTATATCGTGCCCAGCTGTGGGATAAAATGTAGCCGATATCCTTTCCTAATCTATCTCTGTACCAAATTTTATCAAAATCGGTTAAGTAGTTAGGCGTGAAAGCGTAAGAGACAGAGACGCATTCATAATACATATTAGTAGGGATTACTAGGGATTGCAACTTTACAAGTGTGATCGACTAACTACCAACTTTCTATAGACATAATTTTTCCTTTGATTTCTAATTATAAATTGTTTGATTTGAAGTTATAAATAGTTTTAATGTTCGGCTATATTTTCGAGTTCATATCTAAGTTCAAGTAAATAGACTTCTGGATGAACTTGCTATACAATTCTCGACCATATCTTTGCTTCAAGGCTAGATTGGGGGCCATGAGCTTATCAAAAATTTTATATACTTACACTAGACCAGGGGTTCCCAATCTTTTTCAGTCCGTGGCGCAATTATAACTTCAGAATTTGGTCTCGGTGCCCTAACCTAGCTAGACAGTCGAAATAGGTAGATACAGTTGAAAGAAATAGGTAGGTACAATGATAATTGTTAGGTAGATAGGCACAAAAATTTAAACATCAACAATATGAAGTTGAGATTTTTATTTATTCATTAGAATACACAACCCGGGTTACTTACGGGTTAAAACAAAAACAGCTACCTAGTCAGTGTGATAGGTTGAGTTTTGTGATCTCCACACGTTTTTGAAAGCGTTGGAGTGTTTATTTTGTACCCGCCAATCCTAAAGTTAAGATTTCGGATCGGAGTATGGTGCAGAGGATCGCCTCACGGCGCCCCTCTTTACTGTGCACGGCGCACCAGGGCGCCGCCGCGGCGCACAGTTTGGAACCCCTGCACTAGACTGTATAGCTTCCTGTTTCATTACAGAGAAAAGTATCTTTTGTTGTTAACATAATAAGGTATATTCAAAAGACGAGAAAAAGGGGGCGGCGGGGTAGTTTTGAGCAATCATGCGCGGGCTAGGATACAAAAATTTGACATATAAATGTTTCATGTCTATTTTCGGGCCACGCTTATGTATGTTTTCCTAGTTCAAAAACCTACAAATTACCCAAACATATAACTTCGTCTGTAGTCACCCACGTGTTTTTCTCGTGCTTCCAGTATTATGTTACATACTTAAAGATAAATTGAATAATTTAAAATCCTAATTAACATTGTTTTCTTTTCTTAAGAAATTTGATGCCTTTGTCTCTAATTGTCTTAGTCAGAAGTCACGTTGCTTAAACAAAGTACTTAAATAATGAGCGTTTATGTATAATCATCATCGCACATTGTTTTGCACATTTCGTCCGTGTAAAGTTTCAAATGACGTTTGTTAGTACGAATGACACCGAAGCAACCCGAAGTTGATACAATATCTTTCGTATGTTTCATTTCCTTTTGTGGGTTTCTTGCCTAATACAAAATAGTCTCTTATGTAAAACTAGCTTTCTGCCCGGGACTTCGTTCCCGTGGGAATTTGGGAAAATTATGTAGCCTATGCGATAATCCAGAGTGTCAGCTACCTGCATACCAAATTTTATCAAAATTGGTCCAGCCGTTTGAGTGTGAAAGAGTGACAAACATCCATCCATCCATCCATACATACATACAAATTGTCGCGTTAATAATGATAGTAGGATTAGTAGGATATGAATACCACGTTAGCAAAGGCGATAGTGCTTAAAAAAATTGTTCTATAATTCATTGGCAGGTCATAGACAAAAACTATTTATTCCATAAGACTTTTAGTCACTTAAAACATCAGATAGCTATAACTATATTAATATTGAGATGTTTTGATTTAGTTTGCCTACAAAATAAATTACTTACATCAAAATT
Source organism: Aproaerema taeniolella (assembly GCA_949987775.1). Lineage (NCBI taxonomy): Eukaryota > Metazoa > Arthropoda > Insecta > Lepidoptera > Gelechiidae > Aproaerema > Aproaerema taeniolella. Next base: position 9,495,415 of record OX465253.1, read on the forward strand.
GAATAACTTGTGGTAATTTTTATGTTTTTTTTTCCAAAACAGGCGCCAGTACCAGATGTGTACAGAGGAAAATACACTTACCCCAATGACTCAACCTCTGAAGAAGACCTAGGACAAATGTACGCGGACGAAGTAGGCAGACTTTGCAGACAAGCGCAACAGAACAAGGGCGGTGTATGCGCTTTCATTGCGGAGAGTTTACAGAGCTGTGGCGGACAAATCATCCCGCCAGATGGTTATCTGAAGAAAGTTTTTGAGTAAGTTTTGTATGCTTGTATGCTATGGAAATTGGTTATAGGTACACTCACGCCTTCCCTACCGTAGTATTCAGAGTGTCAAGTGATCATAGTACCACGTGGGTGGCCTTACAGTTAATTTACATTAATGTAATTTGAGTATTACATCTGGTGACATATGTCGTCAGGCTTACAACCACTTCAGAATGCTAGCCTACTGTGGGTTTAAATGGTTCTGTAGCTACTTGAAACTCTACCCCTTTATGGAATATAGGCGTGATGAATGTGTGTAGTATAATTTTCGCAAAATTTCTTCTCATTAGAAGCGGACGCAATGCACGTGTGTGTTTAATTCAAACAACATAAAATATCTGTTTCACGTGCTCACACTGTGTATCGTATAAACAATGTTACTATTTCGCTTCCCCTTATCTATGCTTCGCTACTTAGGTATTACTTCTAAACTTTCCATACATTTTAGCACATACTTATAATGATTTGATAACATACTACTGATAACTGTGGTGTAACTAAGTATATTTAGAAACAAATAAAGATACTTGCTAAGAAGGTATTTACGTTCTTGACCCTTAATGATTTTGTTTTGTAAACTAACATTCACAGTAACATTCTCATTCTTAGTAACGGGACTAAGGGGGGTAAAAGGTCTTTTAAAGGGTATAATAATCTCTTCCGATATGATGAGGAATAATATGATTTTTAAAACGCTCACCCGCGTGAGGGATATTAACAAATATAACAAATATGGAAAGACAAAAAAAGTTCCTTTTGTAAAATAGAGCAGCTTATTGTTCTTCGAAATAGGGTCTAATTTAGGTTGCATTCTCCAAGCCAATGATCATACTATAATGTAATTATAAACCAAAGTACCCCGTGTCTGTCTATCAAACTCAAAAACTACTTAACGGATTTTAATATGGGTTTCACCATTTTTTTCTAAAAACAAAAAAAAAAGACGCGAGTTACCGTTGAGTAAACATTAAAAGAGCAAAAGGCGGATATAGTCTGTGTAATTTTTTTAGTGTTGGCACCTAAAAGTTAGTGATTTTTCTACCCAGAAGGTATTGCAAAATATGTAAATTAATACGCTGAAATTAATACAATTAAACTCAACTCGATTTTAGGAACTGAACAATCTAATTACCTACGCATTTTTAATACTTGCATATATTTTCCTTAGGTACGTTCGCGAAGCCGATGGCGTATGTATTGCAGATGAAGTCCAAGTGGGCTTCGGGCGCGTGGGTTCGCACATGTGGGCCTTTGAGACCCAGGACGTGATTCCGGACATCGTCACTATGGGCAAACCAATGGGCAACGGTCATCCAGTCGCCGCGGTCATCACTACACCTGAAATCGCTAAGAGTTTTGCTGACACTGGAGTTGAATATTTTAACACGGTAAGATATATTTTTTTAAATAACCCTCAAAAACACCAAGCGGTTAAAGAACTGCCTGATGCTCTGCTTATCTCGATAGGGAGTATGCGGTTGAAAAAATATTTTTCTTAAAAGAAAATTTAAATCGATGCTTTAATAGTAGATTACCCAACAAGTGAAAAAAAGGTGAATTCTTTTCGAGGGATACAAGAGCCGAGATGATTTTTTTTTTCACGTGTTAGGTACTCTACTTTTTACCATTGACTACGAGAAAAAGAAAATAATTACTCTGTGACAGTAAATTATCAACAATAGCTGTTGCTTTAACGCGAAATGACTCTGGAACGAGAGGTTCACTTTCATCACTGGATGTCGAACTCATTTTTATGATTTTGAAACAAAAACTTTTAATTGCATGAAAATTACACAGAAAATTGGCTGAATTCCTTATTCTAAATTTAAAATTTCTTACCGAGCCATATTCAATACATTTTTATAACGAGAGTATGCAACCTCCTTGCACATTTTCTTTTGTTTTCTTACTAAAATCCGTATATTCGCAAATGTTCCAAATTCAAAATGTTTTATTCACTCAGTGAAATAAACAGCGTTTTATTCACTGTTTTTGAAGAATAACGGACCGACCCTTTTTCGAGGGGCAATGGTAAAAAAAAGTTTTGTGCTTCTTGGGTAGGGAGCAGTCGCTTAAAAATGTGGTCCGCCACATTAACACTCAGTTGCTGCATTAAGTATTTATTAAAGTTAATGTTACTTTAAATATCACATTTTTACTTTCTGTTCTGTCTTGTTAGAGACACTTCAGCATTACCTTTAAAGTAGCTTTAACTTTAATAAACGTTTCTACAACGAAGCATAATAAGCTTCAAATTTACTTGTGAGTACAAAATAAAGTACTGAAAAAGGACCTCCGGTTAAGAGTGATACTGATGCGCTGTTATTTTTAATTTGTGCACAATAATGATGATTATTCAATTTTACATATTTACTTATATTTCACTTTTGTAGTGAATTCAGATTAAAACTCTTGTTACTTGAGTATGTACCTCTGATGTTAACTGTTATTCAAGAAATTAACGCCTAATATACTGGAAATTCTCAGTGATATGTTTGACGCAGCCTTGTTTATCACACTTAGCTCCCAGGGTGTAAATTGTGCTAACTTTGTGAACATACGATTTGCAGATGTGTGTACTGCTTTATTCCTACCAACAAAACTGTAATATCCTTACTAAAAAAATATAGTACACTAAGTAGCTACCTGCCTGCTTGCCTCATGCATGGGGTAAATGTTAGTTTTTTTCGGGCCAGGGAAAAATGGTCAGTTCCCAGCAGGTGATTTAAAATAAGTCGCGCTATAATTAAGTATGTGACTCAGCCCACTATACTGAACAACTTTTATAAAGGAAAATAGGTCGAATACAATTTCTGCGGTCATCTAAGTTATTGCCTTGATAGAAAAAACTTTATTTTTGGTTTCCCTGGGCATAATATGGTATAGGGCCCAACCCAGGATGTTGGTCTACCGTTTCGAAATTCTATGGTCGCTAAAATACTGATAACTGCACACAAACATGGGGAGATTCATTATTTAAGTCATCCCATAAATTCTTACAAACTCCGTTCTATAGGTATTTCCAAAGAAAGAAAGAAGAGATATAAATAGATTTATTTAATTTTATTTAAAATATCAATATCTTAATTCCAGTACGGCGGTAATCCAGTATCGTGCGCGATCGCAAACGCCGTTCTAGACGTCATCGAGGAAGAGAAGCTTATGGATCGCGCTCTTCGAGTTGGAAACCATTTGCTGACTCGCTGCGAGACTCTGAAGCATAAACACCGGCTCGTGGGGGATGTGAGGGGCAGGGGGCTGTTTGTGGGCGTCGAACTCGTCACCGATAGGGAAACTAGGACCCCCGCTACGGCTGAGGCCAAACACATCGTCAATAGGTAAGCTTCGACACTTTCATTAGGATCGCTTCGCAACTGTACAAAAATAAGATACAGAAAAATAAAACGTTGTCTACGTCTGTTCTTCTTCTTATCGTGTAGGTCAGGGGTGGCCAACCGGTCGATCGCGATCGACCGGTCGATCACGACTGTTAGTCCAGTCGATCGTGGCAAGGCAAAAAAATAAAAAAACATTTCACTTTTAAGTTTTTTCTCTTAATATAATTAAAAAAAATACTACATGATTGTGTACTGAACTATGCTGTTTCATTTCATGTAATTGGTAGATCGCACAGGGTTTCGTTAGTAAACAGGAGATCTTGGATATAATCAAGTTGGCCACCCCTGGTGTAGGTATAGTCAAGTGTGTGGCGAACTTCTTGCCTGTTCTTCTCGGAGAAGACTGCACCTTTGCGAATAGGGGTAGAGTCAGTAGGGTCAAAAGAACGAATGTGTATGCATTTAAATCCTTCAATGTACGTTTTATATGTATACAGGGCTTTAGGTATCTCTCTTTCAACCTTTCGGGTGGTTAATCAGTCCATGAAACTGAACAACTTCCCCAAGGAACATAGGTCAAACTACGTTTTTTTTTTAATTTGAACTTGGCTAACTCCGGTGTCAGTTTTCAAACCGCACAATGGCCTCTGACTTGGTTGTAACTACTACTGTAGTCAATCGACAACAGCCGGGACCAACAGCTTAACTTTTTGAGCGCGATTGGAAGTCTAGTTGTTTATTGGTCAATGCTTCCCATACAAAGTTAAATCAGCCTATTGCACAAGTTGTCTGGAAAGATGGATTTTTTTTCTCGCATTTTAGACATAAGCCAAAATTGAGAATGTGAATCAGTCTACACTACTGAACCACTTTCTCTAATAGACCAAGATCCCAGGGCCGCCAGACCTTCTTATTATCTCATTAACCAAAAGTATGGGACAGAGTAGTGCTAATATGTACTTAACATATGAATACTAGTTAGCCTGGGCCTTCGGCCAATTTTCAGCTACCAGGTTATGAAGGTACTTCCAAAAATTGCACACTTGTCCTGAAGTCTGGGTGCTATACAAAGTATTGTTATAGTTCCCTGAACATCATATACAAAAATCACGACTCAGATTGTAGGTATAATCGCATAATTTACTTGCGAACTGTAAAGCGTCTGGCAGAAATTACAGCTGACGGAGAGTGTCTGGCGGTGTTGATCATTAATTTTTATATTTAATGAATCATATTCTATAAGACATCAGCAGCCAGACTTCAAGACAAGTGAGTAATTTTTGGAAGTACCTTCAGAACCTGGTAGCTGAAAATTGGCCGTAGGCCCAGGTTAGCTGGTATTCATACGTTACTAGTACGTACTAGCACTACTATTCCCACACTTTTGGTTGATGAAAAAATAAGTAAGGTCTGGCGGCCGTGGGATCTCCATCTATCAGGAACATATTCAAAATATGAAAAAAAAATGTAGCCTCTCCTTACAACTTGTGCCATCAGCTTAGTATGCGAGAAAATTTTTATTTCAAAATTTCATCTAGAATCATTAAGAAAAGTTGTTCAGTTTCATGTTGAAAATCGCCCCTTAAAGTTTCGCCAACTAATTTAAAGACACTACATATGAATTGTTTATTGTTGTAAATAAAGTGTTAATTGTACTGTCTCTGTGTGTATTGTAATTGTAACTCCTTAAATTTCAGGATGCGCGAAGAGAAGATTCTGATCAGCCGAGATGGCCCAGACAGCAACGTGCTGAAGTTCAAACCGCCCATGGTATTCAGCTCGCAAGACGCAGACAGACTCGTAGACACTTTGGACAGAGTACTCTCGGAACTTGACGGCAATAGAATACCTGTCACTAATCTTAAGCTGGAGGTAAAATATCTTGTCATTTATGAATTAACTAGCTTTCCATCCGGGACTTCGTTTCCTTGGGAATTTGGGAAAATTATGTAGCCTATGTGTTAATCCAGGGTGTCAGCTACCTCCATACCCAATTTTATCATAATTGGTACAGCCGTTTGAGCGTGAAAGAGGAACAAACATCCATACATCCAAACTTTCGCGTTTATAATATTAGTGAGGATAGTAAGGATTAATGATCCTCTATTGCACACTTACAGACACAACGACAGTTAACAAAATATGTACAAACGGCGGCCTCATTGCTAAAGTAGCAATCTCTTTCAGGCAACCTTTATAATAAAATAAAATAAAAAAACAAAGCAGTGGCTAAGACCTCATAATATTTTAGGTCTTAGCAGTGGCTAAGACCTAAAATATTATGACATACTAGCTTTCCGCCCGAGTGGACTGCAGCAGGTTAGGTATATCGTACCCAGCTGTAAGATGACATGAAGCCTATGTCCTTTCCCAAGGTCTAATATGTCTTGGTGCCAAATTTCATTCAAATCGGTTTAGAAGTTTAGGCCTGAAAGCGTAACAGACAGATATACTTACATTCGCATTTAAAATTTTGGTAGGGATTTTGCTGCATTGCAAAATATAACACTGCGCCACATAATGGTTAATTTGACAACAGTAACGTCTTTCTAAATCATTTGATTCGGTATAGACAGTCGGAATGGCTCGGTTCATCTCTTTCTTGCACTTTACAGATGACAGTGAAAAAACGCTTTCAAACCAAAAAAACGCATATAAATCGATCCATTCAAACTTATAACACCCCTCTCCTTTTGTCAGGGGTTAAGTAGTTGAACAGTTGCTCTCCTAAACCTTGGAATAAATCCAAATTTTTATATGACTTTCATAAATAATTGTAAATTTCTCACATTTTTTATTCTTTTACAGGTGCGCGTTACTCCCATCTCTGAAGACAGCCAAAGCAATGATACAGTTATGAAAAGTAATATACCACAGAGCGTAAAAAGTATGGCATAGAATTAGCTCGTAGTTTGTAACATAATTCGAATATAAACCATGTAAATATAGTGCTAGAAAATTTAAAAATTGTTTTTAGTTTGTAAATACTTGTAAATAGCTTAGGTTTTAAGTCAACTACTACTATGATAAATTAATAGAATAAAGGACTTTATTTTTTTATATATACTTTTATTTATCACACCTTTGATATCAAGAGAAAATTTAAGGAGAAATAACTTCAAAATGCGAAAAAAAAAATTAATACTACACACAATCCAGTAAGTTATACGATACTTACATTACTTACTGATATTTAAGATCTAATAGAACACTTTTAACTATTTTATAATTTTGTGCATATGAATTACCAGTCCTATACCTTGCATATATCCAAACAGTCTTTCTCAAATATATTTATCTTTGGCATCTAGGGATAAACTAGAGTATTTTAAATGGATATAGTATAACCAAATAATTTTCTTTAGCAGAGCTCGACAACATTGCACAATAACCTTAAGTATACTACAGTTTGTGACTAGTAATAATTCTATTATTAACAAAAAACAACAACTAAAATCGACTCAAAGAAGACTTACACAATTATACACACATAAGGTTCACACTTTAAGAAGTTCAACCTTACACATTTAGCAGTTGCATAAAAGGGTAAAAGTCAATCGCTGCACAACTGATGCAGTGACTGACTTGAGTGACACCTTAAACTAAATAATATCATCATTATAAAAAAACAATACTTCAACTTAGCGGTAAAATAGTACTTAAATGAGATCCTTATGAAATAATACAAGTACCTATAAAAAGTTTTCAAAACAACAAACAAAAATAAATGTGAATAACATCCTTGTAAAAAATACTTATATTTATATAGTGGCGAAATAGAAAAAGAGATCCTTATAAAATAATACTAAGTACTTATACATTTTAAAGAACAAACAAAAATAAATGTTTAAAAAAAACCTATCAATAGTTAGTTTTGAGTTACTGGTATTGGAACTGGCTCAATTTTAGTTTTCTTGGGTTTTGGCATGGTCTTTACTGGTTTGTATAAAGTATCAAGAGTCTCAGGAGTGACTAATTTGCGGTTATCATTCTTTTGTGGTGGAAGCTGTCTTAGCCTCTTCAACTTCTTTAGGCGGTTTGCTTTATAACTAGGGGCATCAGGGCAGTGAAAGCATTGCCTGAAACTAGCCACATGGTTCCCACCACAATTGGCACAGGTTGGGGTTTCCTTTTCAGGATCTCTTGTACACTCAAAGCTGTAATGGTTTCCAGCACACTTTAGGCATCTAATGATTCCATGACAGAATCGTTGAGCATGTCCCCACTTTTGGCAGCGGTAACACTGCTTCGTTGTCCGTCTTGGTGGTTCCAATACCACTTCTTTACCATAAGCTTTTTTTAGTCTCAACAACTTTTTTCCTTTATCATTATATGGTACCACTGCCAAAACAAGAATAGCTGTATCATCACTCAAATTTTTACAACGCATTTTATTAAGATTTTTTATTGGAATCTTAACCCTTTTTAAGTCCTCTTTGAATTTATTTAAGTCAGTGTTTATAGGTAGTCCCCTTATAACCACTTTCATAAGCTTATCATTGGGATATCCAAATGTATGAAATGGCAGGTTATGTTCTACAAAATATTCGACCATAGCTTTATGGTCTTCACAACTGAAACAAATGATTTTGGTGTAGTTGGGTCCTAAGTAAGGTTGATAGAAGTGTGTGCCCCTGGCAACGAGGATCTCAGCATGTTGAGCAAAGTCAACCGTTTTGTGTAAAAGAATAACAGGAACTCTGTCTTTGCGTGATGGCCATTTGGATAACAACTTGGGATCTAGATCATCATCTAACTCAAGTTTCGGTGGAGGTGCAATCTTAATTTTCTTCATGGCACCTGTTAACTCTGCCATTTTCTTCGGCATTTTTGAGGTGTTTTAATAGATGTTCTGAAAATCAAAAATATCTAAGTAATAAAAAAAAATCTGCTTATTATAGATACATAGAATAGAATGGACATACTTAATAATTTTATTTAATAGGCTCATCGGAAGATTTTTTAGCTGGCTGAGTTAGTTTTATTTATTAGCCTTTTTTATTTTAGCAAAGTAATCAATGAAAAATCAATAATTCTGCCATCTTCAAGGGTTATCAATAAACATTTGATATAGGTAGATACTTATGTGAACAATTGAACATGTTCTCTATGTTTTGTACCTACTCATGTTACCTAATGTCAGTAGATTTTGCCTTAGTGTACCTATTATAGTTTTCAATGATACATATGTTCATAATTCATAATAATGAGCTGCAGGAATGTCGCAAACAAATCTTCTAAACTTAAAAACAGGAGAGATACCTACCAATATATGGTGCTGCTGTAAATAACAATTACCTACCTAATTAATTTCACAAAGTATGAAAATTCTTATCTCGATTTCAAGGTAGAATTTTAATTTTCTGAATTAATTCTTACCTGTTATGAAGGTATCCACAGAAAGTAGACCGTAGTTGTAGACTCCTTGGTTTCTTTAAAAAAAATTAAAGCGGCAGTATTCTAAATTTATTCATCGGTGGAAAGTCATAAAAGATCGCAACACAACGATAAGCCAAAGAGTTTTTCCAATTTCCACTATTTTCCCTCGCTCGCTCGCTCGATCGTTTTGTTTTTCACAAATTATTTCTTGTTTGCGGTCTGGAAACAAGACCATTTGAGCCATCATCAATGTTTTTATTTTAATATATTTTACTGTTGATGAATATAGACTTAACTAATTGTAGACGATAATCAATAATATTAATTTTACTTTAGCTTAAGTACAAATCAAGTAAAAGATTGAGATCTGTCTGCCTCTAAATAAAAATGTTTTTAAGTCCAGACCGGAACAGAAGTATAAAGGGAAGTCGGAACCACAGACTAGAAAAGCGATTGGATTGGAGAGCTGTGAGAGCTGTGAGAGGGCACAGAGCAGCGCGAATTTTTAAAAAGTTTCTTAAGTCAAACAAACTAACATCAAGACCGTGTAAAAAATTTGACCTGATCGGCAAACTTTGAACTGTCGCGCTTTAGAAGACAAGGGCTATTTTCACCAGACTGCGCGACGCAAAGTGGGTCTTATGTCATTGTTTTAAGGTTCATAATGATATGTATTACCCAGCCCGTGCATAATAAAAATAAACCACTAAACTAGTACGTAATGTTTTTTTTTTAAATTTAAGCAAAGAGATCTGATCTTATTTTATCACCTTATATTTAAAATTAAGTGTAAATATTAAATCAATATTAAATCATTCAATTTTATCAGAAAATAATTTAAATTTAACAGAAAATTATAATTTAAAACGTGAAAATATATAGTTAAGTATTTTTTTATTATTTGGCTGTATGGCATACTTGTCAATGTGAATCTCATTTTGCGAGCGAAAAAAGAAAAAAATAATCGCGCCTCTTTTCAGATGTTTTCACTTGGTTTTCATAAACGGCATTTGTATTCATCAGATTGTTATTATTGTCAGAAATACAACACGAAAAATGTCTTCTTCAAGTGCAGAATAGGAAACCTACGTGGGTACACCGCCAGAAGTACTTTCCGAGGCGCGACATACCTATATACGAGTATATGCATGTGATAGCTTGTTGCCGTCAATATCAAAGGAAAGTTTTTCTTTCTTTCTTTCCTCGCAAATGTGTTGAAAAACGTCGTATGACACGCGTGCGCATTGGATATTGCATTCTCGGCTCGCCTCTAATGTAATATCCAACTTAGCACACTTGTAGCATAATGTACTATATCAGTCTTTGTATTTATGTATGTATGTTTGTATGTCCCTTTGCGGCACTATTTAAACCAAACGCGTGGGTCGATGCAGTGCCGGTTTTAACACTACCAGCGCCCTGGGCGAGATTTCTACGGCGCCCCCCCCCCCAACTGCAATTCAAACCCATACAAAAAAGGGAAAGGATATAATGAAACAACCATTTATTATATAAAATGAAAGAAATAATATTTATTATTAAAAATAACCGTTTATTAGAAAAAATTTAATAAAATTTTACTTTTCTGGCCTTTCTATCAGCGAACTCTTTTACCCTGGAGAGCAAAGAATCCGGATCACTTAAAGAATCCCAAAAATCTCGGAAACCAAAAATGCTAGTCTTATTAAATAAATTAAATAAATTTTAATAGACCATCCCCTTAAATGAAAGAAGTAAAATTAATGATTTACTAAATTTTATTCACAAAAAAAAGACATAAGAAAAAAAACTGCTGATCTCGCCATAAAACAAAAACAAAAAACATGACATTTTTGAATAATATTACGAATTTCTTGAATTTCTTGAATTTTAATATTTCGTATTGCGTTCTCGTGCTTCCATTACTGCGTTTACGCGGTTCGGCATACTGTATACGATTTTGGGAATATTCTCCCATTCCTCTGAGGGAGTAATTTTGAGCCCACAAAGCGTGGTTGGGGGAGGGTTTCGTTATTTTACGCATCTCTATAGCTCGTCCCAAGTATGCTCGATCGGGTTGATATCCGGGCTGCGTGCTGGCCACTCCATACGAGTAATGTTCATCTCTTGAAGACAGTCATTCACAATCTGACCTGTGTGAGGTCGGGCATCGTCATGTATAAAAATGGCATTTTCACCCAAATTGCCCATAAATGGACCAACGTGTTCATTTAAGATTTCTTCCACATATCTTTCGCTAGTTAAAGAGCCGTTTTCTATGAACACCAGTTCTGTACGATTCTCAGAAGAAATTCCGGCCCACACAAGTACAGACCCACGCCGTAGGCTAGTTTTTCTTCGATGCATGCTTGCTTGAACTTTTCCCCTGGTTTTCTATACACTCTGTATCTTCTATCTTGCATGTAGAGTATAAATTTTGATTCGTCGGAGAACAACTTTTGACCAATCTTCAATATTCCAATTCAAGTGGTTTTGGGCATATCTTAGTCTTGAAATACGATGCCCACGCTCCAATTTAGGGCCATTTGCGGGTCTTAGTGGTTTCAAGTTAGCCTCAGCAAGTCGTCGTCTTACCGTCCATGCGCTTGGGTTTCTTCCTCCGAGGCGTCGAAACTGATTTGTAAGTTCAGTTCCTGTGAGAAAGCGATTAAGAAGCATGGTGTTTATCGATCTTCTCATGCTGTGGTACACCTGGTTCTGCCTGTTCCTGGTCTGCGTAGGTTAGAGCCAGTTTCCTCATTTAGCCGGAGAATTCTTTGTACTGTTGACAGTGACTCCGGCCAGCTTCCAGCATTGTGAAAATTCTGGTGAATTCTTCAGGTGAAAGAGACATGATTACAGCTTGAATAATAAATATTAAACACTGTCAACATGGTATACATATATACCCACTTAAATGACAGATTAGAAATAAAAGCAAAAATAAATGCAGAAATGTTGAAAGTTCTATCTTTTTTTTTGAAGTGAAAACTTCTTTAGCGGCGTTGTGCGTGCACTTTGAAGTATGGGTAAAAAATGTTTAACTCGCGTCACTGATCGAAAATCCGTAAGGCGGAGGGGTGTTTAATAAATATAGGAAATTAAAACTGCAAAAGTCAACATGTCACGGAGGGGTGTTTGATAAATATAGGAATTAAAACTGCAAAAGTAGGGTATTATTGGGCATTCTAATTCACTTTTTTCAAAAACCAGTTCACTTCACTCCGTTTGCTCCACTTCGTTCCGCACTCCGTTTCGTGAACTGGTGTTTTAAAAAAAGTGAATTAGAAAGCCCAATAATACAATTATGAAATGAACCTATGCTAACACTTACCACATCAAACGGCAGCGAATGCGTTTCCTCCCGGCGGCCCGTTCCCATTTCCCATACAGCAGCAACAACAATAATTGTCTATTTCTATGTCTTATCACTAATTTTGCGAGAACACTTTTTGCGGAATCGTTATTTTCATAAAAACTGGAAATATTAGGTTTTAGTCACAAATTTCGCGAGATGTATGACTATAAAATTTAAAATGATAATTTTCATTAGAGAAACCAACTAAATCGTATTACACATTTACGAGATTTTCATACTTGAATGAGGGTTTCTGATCAATCAAAACTGGATCCTAACGTTAATTGTTGAGGCTTTTCAACTGACCAGAACTGGTTCCTCTCAAATCAAAACCCCATGCTTTCCTCTCAATTTTAGTTGGTTTTTCTAAGGAAAACTGAATTACGTAAATACCTTCTATGTCAGGTACTAAGCACATTTTCAAGGTTTACATAATTGAATGAGGGTCTCCCACCAGTTGAAACTGGATCCCAACTTTACATGTTTAGGCTTTTCAACTGACTAGAGCTGTTTCCTCTCAATAAAAACCTTGTGCTTTTCCCACCCTAGACAAGTACTTACGCGTAAATATTAGGTTTTAGTCACAAATTTCGCGAGATGTATGACCATAAAATTTAAAATCATAACTTTCATTAGAAATACCAACTAAATCGTATTACACATTTACGAGATTTTCATACTTGAATGAGGGTTTCTGATCAATCTAAACTGGATCCTAACGTTAATTGTTGAGGGTTTTCAACTGACCAGAACTGGTTCCTCTCAAATCAAAACCCCATGCTTTCCTCTCAATTTTAGTTGGTTTTTCTAAGGAAAACTGAATTACGTAAATACCTTCTATGTCAGGTACTAAGCACATTTTCAAGGTTTACATAATTGAATGAGGGTCTCCCACCAGTTGAAACTGGATCCCAACTTTACATGTTTAGGCTTTTCAACTGACTAGAGCTGTTTCCTCTCAATAAAAACCTTGTGCTTTTCCCACCCTAGACAAGTACTTACGCGTAAATATTAAATTACACAATCACAAATTTCGCGAGATTTCACGTAACTCCACAATCATGATTTTCTTGAAAATGCAAATCAAAAACGATATCGGCACACATTACAAAGATTTTTAATATTGAATGAGGGTTTCCGGTCAATCAAAACTGGATCCTAACATCAATTGTTGAGGCTTTTCAACCGACCAGAACTGGTTCCTCTCAAATCTAAAACCTGGTGCTTTTCCCACGCTTTTGACTGTGTTTTCAAACGAAAACGAAATGTAGAAACCGACGCGGTTGGAGTTACGAATACACTAACGCTTTGCAGCTATGCTTCCCGAATCTGATTAGTAAGCATTTGAGTTACTATTTACAATAAAGGTTGTCACACACCACATGCGAGCGATAATTTATCTTCTTCACGCTTTTGTTTCACAGATTTTCATTATTTCTGTTTATTTTCTACTAAAATTGAATTTGTGTAAACACTATAATCGTATATTAACATGTTCAATAATAGTTATTTTTAACAATTCAGTGGATTATCATTAGATAACAAACATTATTTAAAATCTCTTAATCAAATAATACCATTTATTGTCTTACGTAATATCAACAAAATAATCTCTAGATGTTTAACTACCTATTTATGATAATTGTATAAAAAATAAATGTCACTAGTATTTTAAACATTTTCAATCAAACCCCCACTAAACCTTTTTTAAATATATACTAATAAAATAATTATTTTTTTCCTAATCATGATGAATATAAAAAATATATTAAAAAATAGCTTTATCTTAGTGTATCCCAGCTTTATCTCACAATTTAGTTCCCAAGAGTCACCGAGAGTTCCACATACTCGTAAGTATTATAGCTTTACCTGTAGATTAAATTACTAAGACGTTGCAGTTAGTCTACAAACCCGCAGGTGGACAAATAAATAATAAGACTCAGTTCACATAAGTAGTGAATACAGATATTTCAAAGAGGGTAGGCAGGGAAATTTAAGACAAGAGAACATTTTATTTTTGTATGTAGTTTTATTCAACTAGTAAAAGGGTATGTTAATGGAATTTACACGTTTGAAGATAATGAAATTAGTAAAACAACCACGCATACAGATATTTTGAAAAGGGTAGGTAGAGAAATTTAAGACAAGAATACATTTTATTTTTAATTTTATTTTTAATAGTTTTATTAAACTAATAAAAGTCGAATTTACTTTTCACAAATCGAAAATATTTTTTTTCTTACGAACTTATTATAATGTATATTGTATCCTACTGTCAGCTACTGTTTACTGTTGTCATCTAATGTCCACTATTGTCAAGTATTGTCTTGTTTTCTCCGAAATGCATGATGTCAAAATAATTCTCTGAATCAAACTCATGGAAATATCTTTTTGAAATAGGTATATAAAGTTATGTATACGTAAAGGTTAAATGTAATGCAGAACGTTTTTTGTAAGTTTCATAATTGTCATTATAGGATGAACGTGCCCTAAGTCGTATTAGTCGAATGAGAACTAAGTATCAGATTCTTTTCCACGGTTCATGGGAAAGTAGTGATTTGCTGTCGCAAACTATTTCTAACAGCAGAAGTTACTTTTGCTGACTTTATTAATTTTCAGGGATAGTAAACATTACACGGTTTTATAAATTTTAAAAACCTAACATTTTGTTCTAACATAATGTTTGCATATTAATTATTTATTAAAGACATTTTTAAATACGTAAGATACCAAAATTTACTAATATCTATCTATCTATATAATACAAGAAATTTATAAAAAAAAATTGTTTTATTTTTTCACTGCAAAACATGTAACTTTTTAATTTTTAGGTTTCCCGTAAATACTTACTAGTAAATACATACTATTAAGTTTGGTACCTGTACAACCAATAAAATGTAGCAATATTATTATTTTTTTCCATGAGTTTGCGATCCCTGACAAATTTTGCTTACTACGGAGAAATTACAGGATAAATACCACAAATTAATTTCTTAAATTCATTCACTTTGTGTAAAGCTGTTCGTGCTTCCGAACCTTTCGCTCGTGCTTATCAAGTGTCGTTTAATTTCAAGAATACTGTGCTGTGGTGCTGTGCGCTAATTTCAACAAAACTTCATTTTATGCGGATCCCGTGCATCAGAATAATGTATGTAAGTTCGAATTAACTTAATTTTCAAAATACCTTCCTAATTTTATTTAAATGTTGAGTAAAGTGATTTAGTTTGATTTTCTTTTTTTAACCCTGTCATAACCGATATTTTCAATTTGTTTTTTTCTATTACAGGTCTGAATCAAACTACAAACGTACCAAACACGAGAAGGCTGAGACCGACTTCTTCGATTCAGAAGACGAGGGTGCAAGGTAAATATTTTACTCTACTTAAAGCAAATTAATGTTTTAGTTTATACGATATTTCCCTTTACCTTAATGTTTTTTTAGTTGTCTCTCTTATTTTCTAAACACCTTCATAAACCGTGATCACAAATTACTTATGTTGAAATTTTTTAAATTATAAATCGACTTTTCTAAGTTTAAAGACTAATATATATATATTTTTTTTTTCTCAGTGCTAAGAAGAAAAACAAGCCAGGCCCGAAGCCCCGTGCTTCCAAAGCAGCTACCCCGTCACGCGCACCGTCCAAGTCGCAGTCAGAAGATCCGGCTAGCTGGCTGTCGGACAGCGAGGACGAGACACAAGCACGACAGAAGGCGCAGCAGACGCCGTCCATTTACTCAAAGCGCGTGGCTGATGGTACGATACGGAGAAAAGCGTTCCTTAGTGGTAGTTTAATTGCGGAGTTACGACTCTACAACTGCGCAGAAATAAAAGATCTCGAGGGATTGGATAGGTGCGAGAAAGCGTTCGTATGGCTCCGCTATCAGGGCGATCAACAAGATCCCGAGTTTTTATTATTGAAAAAGTTTATTAAGGGGGCTAAAGAAAAGTTTACTGAAGAAGGAACGTTTTACCAAGCAAAAAAGAAAAAGTAGGTAAAAGTTACACCTTGTTCGATTCGAAAATACTTTCTTACTAGATTTAATTTTTTATTTTCTGGATTTAAGATTTGCGTGGTAAAGCGTTCTTTTCTTTATTTTAATTTTATGGTTAAATATTATTACGTATGCGGGTATATTCTTATTTTAGTACATTTTATTTAGTAGTGTAGGTATTTTGTGTTAGGATTAGGATATATTACTTGTGCGTTGCTTATAATAGTCTTAAGGTTTTGGTCAATAAATCAATATTTTAATCGTTTTAAGTTTATAATTTACAGTCTAATTCTGTTAGATAGGTAACTAAAACAATCTTCACCCGCTTGTTCAGACAATTCTTATAATGACACATTCAATATTTTGTTCAGTTTGCGATATTTCGATTAAAAGTAAAGTGTTCTCTGCTCACCTTAAAAGTATTTTGCATAAAGATAATAGTTCAATCAATGAAAGTGATGGCATTGACAAAATTAGTAGCGCTTTCCGTGCACGTATTGCATCATATCGTGTACGAGGTGACGAAGCGAACCAACCGCTACCACCAAATGAATTTTTGTTTAATATTCGTAGACATGTACGCAAACTCCTTACTACTCGCGTACAAACTCATACAAACTTGAAAGTCAATTTTGAATTGTTCGCTGAATTTTCTTTACCCAAAATTCAAGACAAGGTTTCGATTAAATCTTTTGCCACAGAAAATATAATTTTGCATCGAAATTTCGACTTTAAAACCTTATATTATAAAGTTATTGAAAACATTAGTAGAAAAGTGGAAGAGTTTGAAGAAAAAGATAGTGGCTGGGCCTTTATTCGAAACCTTTACCTTGAAGTGAATATGAACAAATACAATCCGATGAGAGCTTCCAGCTTTATCGATTTGCCTAAAAATATAAAGAACAAACGTGCTTGCATTAATATTAGAAACGCTGACAACTTTTGTTTCCTATGGTCGATAATGGCTGCGTTATTTCCAGTTAAGAACAACGGTCACCGTACGTCTTCGTATCCACACTTTGAAACCGTTCTTAATACGAGAAACATGTCTTTCCCTGTAGGATTCTCAGATATAAAAGTATTTGAAAAAAATAATCCAAAGATAAGTGTGAATGTTTACGGTCTCAAAAATAATAAAAATATAGTAGGTCCCTTGTACAGAAGTGAATCTCGAAAAAAACATCACATTAATCTTCTGTTTTTAGAAGACAATAATCGTTCTCATTACTGTCTTATTAAAGATTTGCCTAAATTGCTTCGTCAACAAGTAACAAATCACCATGCAAAGTTATATTTTTGTGATGATTGCATTTTATTTTTTGATACTTTAAAAAATTTTAAATCTCATACTTGTGGGCAAGTGAAAACCATTCTGCCTGAGGCAGGAAGTTTTATTCAATTCAAAAACTATGAACGAATGCAGGATATGCCCTTCGTTATCTATGCTGACTTCGAATCTCTGCTGAAGCCCGTTGAAAACAATGCTGATAACACATGTAGTTGTACAACATCTTTACAGCAACACGTGCCAGCTGCTTTTGCTTATTATATAGTTTGTTCATATGATAGTTCACTTAACAGGTATGTTACTTATCGAGGACCAGATTGTGTTGCAAAGTTTTTACATTCACTTCAATCCGATGTTACGAAAATCTATGAAATATTACAAACCCCTGTGCCAATGACATTCACGGAAGAGGATTTGATTAATCATACTAACGCTGACTTATGTTTCCTTTGCGATAAAATACTATTTGACGATAAGGTTCGAGACCATTGCCATCTTACGGGACGTTATCGCGGAGCTGCTCATTCGTATTGTAATATCCGATTTCGCTTGCCTAAACTGATCCCAGTATTTTTCCACAACTTGTCAGGATACGACTGTCACTTATTTATAAGGGAATTAGGTGAGTTAGACGGTAAATTAAAGGTAATCGCGAAAAACAAAGAAAATTACATTTCATTTACAAAATTTTTTCAAGTCTATGAGGATAGAATACCTGTTCGCTTCGTAGATTCGTTTAAGTTTTTAGGTACTAGTTTAGAAAAACTTGTGTCTAATTTGAATTCAAATGATTTTATTCATTTAAAACGCTTTTTTCCCTCAAATGTACAATTTAATTTGGTGAAACGCAAAGGGGTGTATCCTTATGAGTATATGACTAGCTGGGAACTCTTTGAGGAAGTTAACCTACCACCACGTCATTGCTTTTACAGTACATTAACTAATGACATTATTTCTGAATCGGACCATGAACACGCACGAAATGTTTGGAATCAGTTTAAAATAAGGAATCTCGGAGAATACACCGATCTATACCTCAAGTCAGATGTATTATTACTTGCGGACGTATTTGAAAACTTTCGCAAAACGTGTAAAGTTAATTACAAGCTAGATCCCGCTTTTTACTTAACAGCTCCTAGTTTGAGTTTCGATGCTATGCTTTTAAAAACCGGAGTGCAATTAGAGCTTATTAATGATTTGGAAATTATAAGATTAATTCAAAAAGGTATTCGTGGTGGGATTTGTTTATGTTCCACTAGGCATTCAAAAGCAAATAATAAATATTTGCCTGAGTACAATAGCTCACAAAAAAACAATTATCTGATTTACATCGATTGCAACAATCTATACGGGTACGCTATGTGTGCTTATCTACCATATTCCGATTTCAAATTGCTCAACGAAGAAGAAATTAATCGTATAAATTTTTGCAATATTTCTTTAGATGGTGACTATGGTTACATATTGGAGGTTGACATAGAATACCCAGAACATTTACATGACCTTCATAACGATATACCATTTTGCGCACAAAAGTTTGCACCACCAGGTTCCAAAACTCAAAAATTAATACCAAATTTGTACGACAAGTTCCACTACGTAATTCATTTCGTTCATTTGCAGACTTGTTTGAAACACGGGTTGAAATTAGTGAAAGTGCATAAGGTGATTGAATTCAAACAAGGACCATATCTAAAAGAATATATAGACATGAATACAGAATTGCGTAAAAAAGCTAAATCTACGTTTGAGCAGGACTTTTTCAAATTATTAAATAATAGCATTTTTGGTAAAACTTTAGAGGACACAGAAAAACGAGTTGATATAAAATTAGTTAATCAGTGGACTGATACTAGGAACAAAACAAAAAAAAATATTACTGCAGAGCAACTAATCGCACGTCCTAATTTCCATAGTGTTTCAATTTTTACAGAGAATTTTGTAGCTATTCAAATGAAACCTGAAACTGTTACCTTAAATAAACCTATCTATATAGGTTTTGCGGTTCTCGAAATTTCTAAAAGTCACATGTTCGATTTCCATTACTCTGTCATGAAACCTTTTTATGGCGAAAGACTGAGATTGTGTTATACAGACACAGACAGTTTTCTTTATACTATAGATACGGAAGATTTTTATAAAGATTTGAAAAGTCATTTTTTACAATATTTCGATACTAGTAATTATGATATAAACAATTGTTACAATATACCTTTATTGAATAAAAAGGTACCAGGTCTCTTTAAAGACGAATTGGGTGGGACCGTTATTTCGGAGTTTGTGGGGTTAAGGTCAAAGCTCTATTGCATTAAAACACAACAAGACGAATTAAAAAAAGCAAAAGGTGTACAAAAGAACGTTATAAAACATGTTCATTTTTCAGATTATAGCAAAGTTTTAATGGAGAATAAGCTGATTCGTAAGAAAAATATAATTTTCAAATCACTTAAACATAAAATATTTACACAAGAACAGAATAAGATTGCATTGTCAGCAAACGACGACAAGCGCATTATTTTGAAAGACCGCATTTCAACTGTTTCTTGGGGACACTGTGATACTTTATCCTAAAAATGACAACTGTAACGAAACTTTATAATTCACCATGGCCGAGAGCTACCTGACTGATTGTGTCATTTCAATGCGAGTGTATACACACGACAACGGTATTAATATAAAATCTGGACTTTGGGTTTTAAATGATTTCATGCCTCAACTTCATATTTTCAACGAGGAAGAAAGTCTATTTTTCTCTATTAATGAGTGGAATCTAGTGTGTGAGATGTTAAATAATGGTTATTCTTTTGGCACGGTGAAATTTACAGATAAAAAGGCAGCGTTACAAACTTTAACCGTGTTAATATATAGTGATAAACGTTGTTCTTTACAATTTGGTCATCTCGTAAGCGAAGCGATTTATCATTTTATTGACTGTATTAAATTGAGAGTATTCCAACTTGAAAACGAATATGTTGAAGCAATTAATTTTGTTAAAAAGGTAGAAAGCAATTTGGATTTTAACTGTTTGTCAGCTTTTCAAAATATAAATAATTATTTAATTTGTTTCGCCAACCCCCTTTCCTTAATCGAGCTAGAAATTGTAGCTACAGCCAGTGCATATTTTATAAGGATTTTGTAACAACTAAGTATGTTAGATAGTAAGTTAAGAAATAAGTATTAGTTTTAGGTACTAAGTTTAATGTATTGATTTTATTTTTATATCAATAAATGTAGCTAAACTAAATGTTTTATTTATTTTATTTAAATACAATTACCTACCATTATTTGACTAGAAATACAAAATAATGTACCTGCATACTAGTAATTTAACATGAACGTGTTTGAACATGTTCTAACAAATTCTGACATCTACTAACAATAACAATGAGGTGTTATGTTCTCTAGTTTTAAATTACTGGTAAGTAATACTAGCACAGCAAAAACGAATCGAAACGTGAGATGAAAAATTGAACAAGTTTCAACATGTTCAAATAAATATCAGGAACAAAGGAGGTGTTATATTACATGACTCCGTTTTATCTATTGTGTTGTTCATTTACGTTTAGTTCTTCAAGCAAAGCAGTGCATAGCTTTAAACATGAGTGAAAAAGTCGATCTCACATCCTTCTTGTGCGTGTATCGAGACGATAAGACTCCACGTTTTGGAGTTAAGGTGGAGTTATCTCAATTTGAAGACGATGAGAAAATTTGCCGTACAATTTTGAAGAGCAATTACATCGTGCACGATGAAGACGATCCGGTGCTCAGACAGTTGGTGCAGCTGCTTTATCACGTGTGCAAGGAGTTGGGAGAGCGATCGGAGTTTGGACTATAAGCTGGTAAGTATATAAATATATTTTGATTTTGTGTTGTCCGTTTCGAACCTCATAGTACAAGTTAATTAAAATCTTATTTTCTCTTTTCCAGAAACTGCAGTGCTACAGGAAACAACCTCTGTTGCAGCCTCTATAGTATTAAGTTAGTTCTACTATTTGTAATTTCTTAAGTTATTAAAATTGTTTAGATTGTAAATAAATAGTATCTACTTAGGAATAATTATACTTTTTTATTGTTTCATCGTATCAAATGATAGTAAATACAATAAAATATGCATTTTGACGTTATGTAACTATTAAGAGTAGTTTTGTTAAGATGAGTTAAAATAAATAAAAGGCTATTGTTTTATAAGTACGTAATTTATTAAACTTAAAAATAAAAACTAGTTAAAAAAATTAAATTGATCTATATTATTATCTTCATACCACTTTTTAATACATAATACATTTTTTAAAGAACATTCTTTTAAATGAATTATACAATTAAATTTTGTAATATCTTTGCAGTACTTATTATGAAGACTTGCAATATTAGGACAGCCTTTACTACCTATATCGATTATGTTACAATTTTCGCATATACATTTTATCCATTTTATTTTTTCTTCTCCTTTAACAATAATATTTTTGTTTTGTAAATGAGGTTTTATCACTCTTTCAAATTCCCTAAAGTCGATGTATCCTTCACTCCAATAAATACCACGGTTCTTTTCTAACCACAACACACGTTTCTTTTCTTCTTTTGTTAATTTGACATATGGATATGGAGGTTTTATTAAAAATACTTGAGTGTGTTCTTCAGTGGCAATAGCACATTCTTTAATAATGAATTCATTTTTTAAGTTTTTAAAACCTTGTACATCCACAATTATTGCATTCATGATATCTTTTTAACTATACTGCTCAAAGGTTTGTATTCTATCAAGCAATCGTTAAAAATAAGACAATATGCAGAAGTTTGATCAGGAATTTCAGTATCACACTCTATTTCAATGCGCACGTTGACAACAGGTCCTGTTTTTATGTTATCGTTTTGCCTGGAGCAGTCAATTACAAATAGAGGTGCTATATCTTTAAATTGTTGTACCGTTAGAAGCGGTTCTACTCTTTCACGACCGTAGTACGACTGCTGAAATCTCGCATACTGTTCATATAATAATGCAATTCTGTCTCCTACAAAACTAATGTCAAGACTTTCGTACGGAAAGTATGTAGAATTTAGATACACCTTTACATCTCGTAAGTAACAGTGATCAAATCTTGACATATCAGCACTTGCATTATTTTTCCGGTTAGTTTGCAATGCTAAGACTACAAACCGTGGCTTTTCAATTTGAGAAGATGTTTTAATAGACCAAGTATGCTTTGTTGTTTTAGGTAATAAAGGATACTCATATAAATCCCAATTTCTAAAGGCTAGTTGAATTGGGCGATCTTTATCCAACAAGCGCAGTAAATTGACTTTTTCCTTATCAGACACCTTGACATGTGGAACTCGCCATACAATTTTATTCATAACAATATCACTCACTACTTCACCGGTGTTAAGTTTCAGAGCATTTAAGTTGGTGTTACTGCGTAGAAGAATAAGTTCATGCTTACAGTTTATTATTACTTTCTTATAATCTTCAGCGAATCCTAGTATGTTACTTAGCGGAATAGATGCTGAAAAGTTTCCATGGTGAATATTTTTGTTACCCTCTATATCCCACCCCCATGCTTTAGACATCCGAGACTCGCTATCGTTCATTGACAGAATGGATTTCAAAGTTGTAGTAATACCTGCATTTTTAATTTTATCAATTTCAATCCCATTCAATTCGTATCGTATATCTTGAAAAAGATACATTAACGGATTGTTAGTAAAATGTACAGTATCAAGACTCTTCTGTGTATCACCTTTAACAACTCTAACAATGCCTTCTAAATAAAGAGTGCTGGCTGATGGTAAAACATATAAATCCTGCTGATTGATTGCAATCCGAATTTCATCATTTCTGTTAAAACTAGTAACATACGGTTTGTATGAATGAAACTCGATACCTTCAATTGAGTTATCATAGTTAGGTGTGCTAGTAAGATTTAATATGTTCATTTTAGTAGACCTAGTAATTGAAGAAATTTCCTGTTTTCTTTAGTTAACTTATGCTTCGTTTTTGATGTTTTCTTTTGGATAGCACAAACCGTACTGGGGTTTCTGAGTTGCGGTGGCAAGTATTTATTATTGTAATCAATCATTTCTTCTAAATTGGATATATAGTTGAACTTCTTCACCACGCAGATTAACCAAGTTATTGTTAGCGTCTAATATCCTTATGTTAATGCAACTAATATTTTTCTGGTTCACTGGATAGTAAATAATATTTTTTGGTATTTCAACAACTCTGTAACCAGGCGGCACGTTAGGAGCAAACTCGTGAATTATATGGCTCGGTTTCCCGTTAATAAATGATCCACTCACAATATCACATTCGATTCGTACGACTGTTGTAGACAAAATGTTGACTGGTAGCTGTGATGTGTGCAATATATTCGCTTTAAGAACTTTTTTCTCAAAACCTAGCAAATTACCCAGAGCATTAGGTTTACTGAAATCAATGTCTTTCGTACAAAAGATCGATAGTTTCAAAGTATTATTATTACATAACATGTCAAAAGATGTATCCTTTACATTACTTTTTAAAAATTCCTCGATATCTTGAAGTTCGTAAGTTCCTTCGGGTATCTCTATCACTTCGTTATTACCATAATAAAACTTGTTATTGTTGCTATCAATATTGGGAAATGAATTAAATGTGCAAAAATGTAATAAAGCACACTCATATTGACCTTGTAATTCTAAAGGAGGTGAGTAAATAGTTGATAATGTCGGTTGGTTACCGGTTATTGACAATGTGAAAGACATATTGCAAATGATGGAATTAAAAAACAGTTCCAGTATTTTATAAGGTTTCTTTATTTTTCCAAAAATCTCTTAAAAACTTTAGACAAAGATGACCACAGTTTACTGTATTATACGTTTGATGTTTTGTATAATTATAAAATATATTAAAACACTTGAGATATTCTAAGAACTCGAGCGGCGGCTTCAAATCACCAAAACTATCAAAATATTCGCAATAATCATTATATTTCACATAGGCTACCCAATGGGTTCCTTCGCTAGTAGACTCGTCTAGATTAATAATACCACACTCATTCTTTTTAGGCTTTTTCGGTAATGTGTCTCTCATAAAAACACCTCTAAAAAATGGTATATCTCTAGCATTCTCTAAAATATCATAATTTGTAAGAGCTCTCCTTGGTAGCCTTTTCTTCAGTTTTTTGAATTTGTTATGTATAATCCAGCCCCTTTCTTATAAGGTTTAACATATAAACCTTTTCCTATTGACATTGATTCCATAGCTCTATTATGTCGCTCAGTTTCTCGTAAACTTTGTTGGGCTGTTTTGTAATCATTTACAGTTTTCGCAATACCAGCAGCACCTCCAGCTAAGGCTCCTAAAGCAGATAGCCCAGCAAAAATTGGGATCAAGGGAAGGATGCCTCCGGTTTTAGGTAAAGGTATAACACGAGGCAACCTGACTTTATTTTCTTTAAGTAGTTTCTTTGCAGCACCGTACGCATATTTAATTGCAGACTTATTGTTACTTGGCTTTCGTTTTTTCAGATCAGAACGTATTTTAGAAATAATAGCTTTAAAAGTTTTGGATCCAGCACCTGATTTCACTTTAGCTTTCATAGCTTTCCCTACTAACCAGGAAGCAAGCCTTTCACCTTTTCCTGCATCTTTTGATTTGAGTCTTTGCTTGCTCATCTTCAATAATTCTAAGTCAGCTTTATGACGATTGTCTAGATCTGAGTAATTAGAATAAGCAATATCGTGGTGCTTACAAGCTTCGTCTAACCCGTTGACACCTTTGTCTCCTCTTAATAATCGTTTTTTTAATTTTGTGCCCGGACCACAATAGTTATATCCAGGTAAATGTAACTCAAAAGGTAAATTATTGATTAAACTATTAATAAGTCCTTCTCCTTTCATTACTATCAAATATATGATAACATTATCTATAGTACTTCCTTTATATCAATCCAACTATTTTCAGTAGTAGGAAGGCCTAACCATTTCACGAAGAGTTTATTTTTCTTTTTTCTTAGTACTTTTTCTATTAAGTAAACATTTGGATATGCTGTCTTTTGCAGTTCTTGTTCATAAAAAGACCCTAATATAGGTTGTTTCTTAAGGTCTACAATATTATACGTTATGGGAGATGTATTATTAACACTTCCCACTTGAAATAATTCTGTGGACCAATTAGGAGTATAGCCTTTGTCAAAACAACTTTTATGTTTGCTTATTCTTACATAATCACCGGAATTAAATTTAACTTTTTTAATAACATTTTTGTTTCTTTGCATGCAATTTAAATTTTGCAAGACCAATTTTTCTTTTAATTTATTAACATCTTTGGGTTTGAATTGTGTACTGCGATGTTTGCTGTTATTGTAAGTCTTCACAACTACATTGAGAGGTTCTCCCAACCATCTGTAACTACCATGTAAATTAAAATACCTAAAAAGCCAAGACTTTATTGTTCTGATAACTCTTTCAACAATAGAAGCTTTTTTAATAGAATATGTAGAGTAATGGTTAATTTTATGGAAATCCATAATTTTTTTGAAACTTTCATTATAAAATTCTGTTCCCATATCAGTTTGTAAATTATGAGGACATCTTTTAGATGTAGAAAGCACATGTTTAAATGCAAACATTACATCTAATTTATTTTTTGTTTTAATTGGTACAGTCCACACAAATTTTGAAAAACAGTCAATAACGACTAAGATGAATTTAAATCCTTTATTGAACTGTTTCAAATTTCGGAAATCTATTAAATCTGCTTGCCATAAATCATCAATCCCTTTAAGTATAACATGTCTTCTGTCAAAATTTCTTCTTGCTGCTTTATGAATTTCATTAACGATTTTTTGTTTTTCCATTTTTTAGTTTCAAAATTTCATCTATAGCCTCTTTTGTGTAAAATTCATGTAATAACTGAGTCTTGAAGTCAAGTAGCAAACGTTTTATAGCTGTTTCAATTAATTCTTCCACTCTTTTTTCACTACACAACTTATTATAAACTGTATCAACATATTCTTTATTTACAGCATCATCAGGTGAAGAAGGATATTTTACGCCTTTCAATCGTTTCAACTGTAAATCAAAATCTCCATCTTCGGTTGTTAACATTTTTTTATTAGAAAAATTAAAGATATCTGATAATCGTAACCTTTTATGTACATTATGACCGAATTTATCCACATTCATTTTAAACGACTATTATATGCGAGAATTTCAACTTAAATGAAAAAATGTGAAGACAACACAAACTTATTATGTAATTATACCTCCCTCTTTCAACTCCTCTAAGATAGATATAATTTCATTTTCAACTCCA